>CAHIKZ030000313.1:2945000-3015000 GCA_903632075.3 Acanthosepion pharaonis | reverse complement strand
TTGAAATAGATAGATAGATAGATAGATAGATAGATAGATGAATGATAGATAGATATGAATAGGTTGAAATAGATACAAATAGGTTGAGATAGATAGATAGATATAGATAGATAGATAGATAGATAGATAGATATGAATAGGTTGGAAATAGATACAAATGGGTTGAGATAGATAGATATAGATAGATAGATGAATAGATAGATATAGATAGATAGATAGATAATGAATAGGCTGAGATAGATAGATAGATAGATGAATGGATAGATAGATAGATGATAGATAGATATGAATAGGTTGAAATAGAGTTTTACAAATGGGTTGAGATAGATAGATAGATAGATGAATAGATAGATAGATAGATAGAATAGATAGATAGAATGAATAGGTTGAAATAGATTGATGCAAATAGGTTGAGATAGATATATATGAATAAATTGAAATAGATTGAGATAGATAGATAGATAGATAGATAGATAGATAGATAGATAGATAGATAGATATGAATAGGTTGAAAATAGAGTTTTACAAATAGGTTGAGATAGATGAATAGAATGATAGATAGATAGATAGATGAATAGATAGATGAATAGAATAGGTTGAAATGGATAGATAGATAGATAGATAGATAGATAGATGAATGATAGATAGATAGATATGAATAGGTTGAAATAGATACAAAATAGGTTGAGATAGATAGATAGATAGATAGATAGATAGATAGATATGAATAGGTTGAAATAGATACAAATACGTTGAGATAGATAGATAGATAGATAGATAGATAGATAGATAGATAGATAATGAATAGGCTGAGATAGATGGATATGATAGATAGATAGATAGATAGATGAATGAATGAATAGATATGAATAGGTTGAAATAGATTGATACAAATGGGTTGAGATAGATATATATGAATAAGATTGAAATAGTTTGGGATAGATAGATGGATAGATAGATAGATAGATAGATAGATAGATAGATAGATAGATATGAATAAGGTTGAAATAGAGTTTACAAATAGGGTTTGAGATATAGATAGATAGATAGATAGATAGATAGATAGATAGATATGAATATAGATAGATATGAATAGGTTGAAATAGATAGATAGATAGATAGATAGATGAATAGATAGATAGGTAGGTAGGTAGGTAGGTAGGATCCCCGGATCGTTATTTTATCTTGTTAAGATTATGTCCGCCATTATCATCAACGGACTTGTCTCATAATTATTGCAATTCTCTTTTTTCCTCTGCCCTCAACACAATGTCAACTGCGTAAGGTAGATTCCTTATATTGATATGATATTAAAGATTGCTGGCTCCTCTAATTCCATCAAAATCCTGACGAACTACGTTGTGAAATATGCAAGTTTAGATTTTAGACATCTAAATAATTTTTTTATTATTTTATAGTCAATATGGCATAATTTTTATTTTCAGTTTCTCTTTTCTCTACTTAATCAAATTGTATTCTTACTTTTAATGATATATATAGAAAATATTTCATAAGCGACTTAAAGAATTTTCTCTCCAAAATCTATCATATAAGTCAATTTTCTCTCCAAAATCTATCATATATATCTATAAGTCTACCATTCGTCCATGTTTAGAATATTGCTGCCATATATGGCCCGGTGCTCCTGCCATTTACCTTGAGCTCTTTGATAAAATCTAAAGAAGAATCAGCAATATTATCGGCCCTGATCTGGCAGCTCGGGTTCAGTCACTTTCCCACCGCCTTAAGGTTGTTTTCTGTGTTTTTTCTATAAGTAATTTCATGTTAATTGGATGAGGTATTCGTTATGTTACCTAGACTTTTTTTTAATTTAAAGCAGTAGTAAATTAGCGTCGAGGTCTCATCAAGCTACTAGTTGGCTAGATGTAACCATAACAATTTCTTTTCTCGCACTTCTCGCTTGTGGAACTCTCTTTCGGCGCCATGCTTTCCAGCCAACTTTAATCTGCAAAATCTCAAATGCAATGTCAGTTGCTATCTCCTGTACTCCTGATTACTCTTCCCGCTGATTAGTAATGTTTCTATTCTTAATTCTTCCACACTCAGTAACCCCCTTGTGTCTTAGTGGCTTTACTACCTTGCTTAGGGTGATATCTATTTAAAAGAAAATAAAAGAGAATAAAGAACTACTTTCTTTAGCGGGTGCATATTGTTGTAAGCTGCACGCCGGTCGACTATTTTTTATCCATATTACTACACAGCTAGTTTCTCCGTCACTACGTTATTTCGCACGCGTGTTACACCCTGATATTCTCCTTCTTCTTCGTCTATGAGCCGGGTCACTTCAGAACGTGGACGATCGTAGCCCTCCACATTTTCCTATCTTTTGTATCTCTTAGTAACGCTTCTCTTTAAGTTATCTTTCCAAGTCTCTATTCTGACATCCCTTTACACAACCTCATTATGTAAGCTAGTCGATGATTTTCCTAGTCAATTCAGTATGCCCAGTGAGTGCCAGATTCTCCAAACCCTCTTTCCTCATTATGTGCCCGAGAAATTTCGCTTTTTGATTCTAATTCTAAGTGTCCTTCTTGATTCTCGTTACACAAATTCTTCACCCAAGACATTCTCATCATCTGTCTGTAGAACCATATTTCTGTCGTTACTTCTTTATTTGTTAAGAGACTGTCCATCATTCACTTCTAAATCGGAGGGCAGGTATAACGTAACAGTTTAACACGCTTTTCTTTGTTTCTAATAACGTTTTCCCGTTTATTAATACTTTGCTTAGCTTTATTTTTCAGAAGATTTTTCGTACCCTCTTAGCACGGCCGATGCAAGGGCCACATCCGAATCTATAAAACGCACACCCTTAAGAAATTTTGTTTTTTTTTGTTATCTTTCCCAAACCGTGAAATTTGTTTGCTGATATATATATATATATATATATATATATATATATATATATATATATCGCCCCTGTCTAAATGATTGGATTTCTCTGTATCCTTGTAAACAGAAAATTATGGATTGTATGTACGTTTAAAAGTCAGTAAATTTAAAAATAAGTTATTCCAAAATCCGCTTGAAGATGAAACAGAACTAATGCTTCTAATTTAATTATATAATTAATGCTTCTAATTTAATTATATAATTAATGCTTTTAATTTAATTATATAATTAAATTTGAAGTTTTTAGCTTCTGTTTTTGAAACATGGTAATTCCTGTGTAGCGAAGAAACCATATTTTAAATCAGTTAATTTATAATATTTATGCTCTGTAAATTTTTACATTGAGCACTGTTTTGTAAAAATGAAAATATCAATAAGAACACCAGGTTATATATCTTATTGTTCTTTATTTTTATTATAATATATATATATATATATATATATATATATATATATATATATATATATATATATATATAAATATATTAAAAACTAATATTCCTTGAAGTGTTAAAGCCTTTTTTATATCCTTACTCTGTCCTGGACATTGAGTTCTACCTGGATTCTATCCTCTTGGAATTTTTTTATTCAAAAAATGTATGTATGTGTATGCACCTATGTATATATATTTATATATTTTGCATATGTATGTGTATATTTACCACTAATATTATCTATCTATCTATATATATATATATATATATATATATATATATATATATATATATATATATTCATGACGTATATTTTCATGATATAAAATGCAAATCTTATTATTGTAACCTAATTATGTACACTAATGGATCATATGCAATATTTGTGATCGATTCAACTCGAAAATAAATACAATGTTTTGAAATACAAATTAGAGACATGTCATAATATATCATTCTGTCTTGAATAAATCAACAATGTTTTGCGGTAATTTTTTACATCAACTTGAGATTTTTCTTGTTAAAAAGTTGAATAATTTTAACCCATTCAACATTATGGCTACAGAATAGGAATTTAATAGTGATGTTTTCTAAGCAAGGAATTTAATAGTGATGTTTCCTAAGCAAGGAATTTAATAGTGATGTTTCTTAAGCAAGGAATTTAATAGTGATGTTCCCTCACTCAGGAATTTTATCAAATTTTATAGTGCATAAACAGAAGAATTAAGAAAAGCATATTATGGGTATATATATGGGTATATATAAGATAGACAACGGTTGATCCTAGACTTGAAGACTGTAATGTTTAGAGATTTCCTGTTTAAAAGAACCCTTTACGAGTCTTTTGAACATGAGTAGATCTGTTGTTCCCTGTTTAGGATGCGGTTTCCGGTTCCTTCTAAAGTCTTTTAATTCTTTTTCACTCACAGTAGCCCTCTTGCGTCTTAGTGGCTTTATCGCCTTCCTTGGAGGTGGAATCATTAAAAGAAAATTATCCGTCCTGATTTAGCATCTCAGCTTCAGTCACTTGTGAGTCGTACACCTAGTCACGCGCTCACGTAATCTTCTATATAATAGCAGTTAGTAATTGAATAATTCTGGGAAGGACATTAATCCAAAGGACATTAATCCAAAGGACATTAATCTCAATGTAAAAGGAATGTAATAATAATAATAATAATAATAAAATCAATCCTTAAAAATCTATTTCGGTTATAGTTTATTTCATGAATATATTTATTTAAATATTCATCTCCGAATGCTTTTTAGAATTTTTTTTTTCTAAAAAGACCTTCGGTCGGAAGAGATGATTATTTTAAAAAATATATTCATGAATTAAAAGGGAAGCACTGTAGAGAGATGAGAAAATTCTATAAACGGCAGCTGTCAGCGCTAATGTATCGCTCTTCATTAATGAATAGAGCACTCTGGCTGTCTTGCGTTTGTTTACATTCGTAAAACAATACGCTGGAATTTGTCATTCTCTCTGCCGAAGCGCCGATGGCTTGTGGGTAGAAACTGTGACTGGTACCAAATCGATCGGGTTTCGATCATGGCTTGCAGTATTCGTTTCTCTAGTCACACTGATGAGCCATGATGCAGAGAAGAAGGCCTGTATGCGAGTGACATATGATTATACATACATACACACACATATATATATAATATATATATATACTTGGAATAAAAGAATATGGTAACTTTCTTTCTTCCTTTAATAAGATTATGAGGCTTTTTATTAAAATAAATAGAAAAAACTTTTCTAAATAATTCATTGAAACATGTCTCAATGAAACCTTGTTGCAAAAATATACGAAAAATTCATATATATATATATATATATATATGTGTGTGTGTGTGTGTATATATATGTGTGTGTGTGTATATATATATATGAGTGTGTGTGTGTATATATATATATGTGTGTGTGTGTATATATATATATGTGTGTGTGTATATATATATATATATATATGTGTGTGTGTGTGTATATATATATATATATATATATATATATATACAACCTAACCCGATATGAGAGACCTGGATATAAGAGAAACCCGAATAAAAGAGAGATTTTCTCTGGTCCCAAATTAGAGCCTGTGTTAATGTATATAAATTAGACCAAACCCGGATGTAAGAGAAATCCGGATATAAGAGACTTCTTCTCCGGTCCTGACAACCCTCTTATATCCGGGTTACACTGTATATACATATATCGCACATTATGAAATGGACAAATTCCGACAATTAATTTAAGACATTTTTTATGTTTATACGTTCTTCTTATAGATACAAAATATTTAAGTAAATGCTCTATTTATAATAAACAGTATTAAACATTTACCGGTCTGAATGTCCGAGAAATTTTTATAGAAAATATTCGTCCTCCGACAAGAATCGAACCTGTATCCTCTCTATGTGGCTCAATCGGTAAAAACATGTCAGCCTATATGACGGTTCCGAATATTAGATCGGCTTATGATCAGACTTAATAGACATTCGTTGTCTGTTATATTTAATAATATATATATATATATATATATATATATATATATATATATATATATATATATATATATATATATATATATATATATATATATATATATATATATATATATATATATATATATATATAAAAGAGAGAGAAATATGGCCAGAGTTGAATCAGACCAGGAAACAGTAGTATTAAAAAGTGCTCAATATACATGTGAAAAATAAAACAAAATAAAAATAACATGTAGAGCTTTTAACTTTAAAAATCAGGAGATCAGTTAATTTCGATACCTTACAGTATCCACAGGCGATTAAAAAAACTAATCTAATGTAATCATTTAAAAAAGAACTAAACTGAGCATGTAAACATTTAGTTTTTTAAAAATAAAGTGTCAGGGAAGCCAATCGATAAAAATCGTCTGAGGATACCTTAATGTTGAAGCCAAGGTAGCGAAATTAACTGATCTCCTAATATTTAGTGTATATATATATATATATATATATATATATATATATATATATATATATATATATATATATATATATAAAAGAAACAATCACGCATAGAATCAATCAGCAATATTAATGCTCTTATTGGCGACATCCATCGCTAGTAGTGTATAATGTATGCATTAAAATACTGTTAATCCATAGAGTGATGTGATCCTCATTTATAAAACTGTTGTCTTTTGTTTCCAGTTTATATTTCTTTAAAATGCAAGTACTTTCGAATAATCCTTTATTCATCGTCAGGCATATCTTTTCCTTATAAAATCAAAAACTTGGGGACGAAATAATTGTTTGTAGATCGAAAGATGTTTTTTTGAGAATGTGCTATTATTGACGGTTGTGTACAATATCGGAATGTACAAAGACGCAACGCTAAGGATGAATAAAGGATTATTCGAAAGTACTTGCATTTTAAAAAAATATAAACTGGAAACAACAGACAACAGTTTTATAGATGAGGATCACGTCACTCTATGGATTGGATTAACAGTATTTTAATGCATACATTATACACTACTAGCGATGGATGTCGCCAATAATAGCATTAATATTGCTGATTGATTCTATGCGTGATTGTTTCTTTGTATATAAATTATATGCTGCCTAATGTTTTATGTTTATATATATATATATTAAAAAATTTAGTAACACCTATGAATATACGTAAATTTGTAAAGTTTCAGCGTATATCAAGACAAGCAGAATGTTGTCGAGACAGTGCTCAGAAGAAAACTAGAACAAGTCTTCTTTTATATGCCGTGTCCCTTTAGGACGTGGGCGGTCATGACTCTTCACAACTTCCTGTTTTTTGTGGCGCTTCGGTCTTCATTTTCCTTTGCCAAGCCTCCGGTTCCCGTCCCGCCATCCATTCACTTGGCTCCCTACTTTCTCTTAGCTTTCTTGTTCTCGATATGCCCTGTGAGTGTTAAGTTTTCCAAGTACTCCTTCCTCACTTATGTGTCCAAGACATTCGAGCTAATTCTTATTATGAGTATAAGTGTTTCTTCTGTTACCATTTTCTTTAAGACTACCCCATTGCTTACTTGTTATGTCTATGGAATTTTAAGTTTCAATAGTATCACATTTTTCAGTAAATCAAAAAATATAGAAATACATATGTAAAACCGAATTCAAAGTTTCGCGGACTTGCCGCTCATCAGGGTCAGAAAAAAGTATTGTATTATTAATATGTATGTCATATTTATAGAAAGGTTAGATAAATTTTCAATTTTGAACGTTTTGCTATACTAAAACCTCTGCTAAATTTAAATCGACTTATACACGAGATGCATAATAAATATTTGCTAAGAGTTGACCTATATACAAGATCGATTTATACATTAATAGTCAGAAGATACATAAAAAGCGAATAAGAGAAAAGAATAAGTCCTTTCCACTTTTCCTTCCTTCTTTATAGAATGGCTAATCAGAAAACTGATTGATAGCAGACGACAAGTTGAATTCTTCTCGATATTAAACATTTTCTGTTGGAAACCCACCACCAAAAATTAACTCTGTTTTTTTGTTTTTTCTGTTTTTCGAGAAACATTAAGTTTGTCACATAATGTACAAACCGCGTGTAAATTGAGACGAAAAAAGCCTGGCTATCTTATCATCTCCGAAGACGAATCACTCACTTTGCAAATATTTCAACGCAAAATGGCGGCGGTTATTGAGGGTGTGGATGGAGGCAGGAAAAGTAACAAACAAAGCTGTTAGTCTTTGTGTAATTCCTAAGAATAGAGAAAAAATACTTCTGTGTCTTTGATATATGCCGGCTTATCTGGCTTGCCGTTCTCGTCATTGAAATGATAATGACTTTCACTGGTTAAAATGGTTTGAAGAAATATTCTAAGAGCCAAAAGATATGGATTATTTAGTTATTGTCATTGCATCTTCCTTTTGAGTTTTATTAGTTTTCTACGTGTATTTACTTGTATTCGATCATTATATTAACTTATGGCATATATATTTTTCATCTATTGTTTATGAATTTAAGCCCAGTTCTAGAATGGAAGCTACATTTCAGATTTTCATTGTTGCTATTCTCTGTGTATTTTCTATAAATATTTTCATGGTAATTGTTCTGATGAGCTTTCTTCTTTGGAAGCTAGACTTTATGAATTTAAGCGCGGTACTAGATTGGAGACATGATCTCGTCATCTTACAGTTGAAACGGCTAGGTGTAACCATAAGTTCTATGGTAAAGATGTCTTCTCTCGCACTTTGTGTAACTCTCTTCCGGCTTCTTGCTTCACAGTCAACCGTGATCTTCAAAAATTTAAATACAATGTCAATCGTTAGCTTATTAAAAAGACAAGTATTGTCTTTTTATTGTTCTCTCCTTAATAATGCTTTTTTTTTCATATTCTCTCACACTCAGTAACCCCTTACGTCTTAATGACTTTACTGATTTGCTTGGGGTGAAATAATTAATATATATATTATATATATATAAATATATATATATATATATATACATATATATATATATATATATATATATATATATATATATATATATATATATATATATATATATATATATATATATATAGTCTTAAATTGTGCTATATTTATAGGATAAAGTGCTCAATATCAGGGATAGAGCGTGTGTTAATATAAAGTGAACATTGAAGTCAATACTCAGGGCGACAGTCTCTAAGAGGTAGCCTGACGATTGCGTCTAGCATGAAACAGTCTATCGCCTCTAAGTATTGACTTCAATGTTCAATTTCTCTATATATATATATATATATATATATATATATATATATATATATATATATATATATTGGTTGGATAGATGTGAGTTTGTGACCCTGGGTTTCACGCTTTAGCGATCGTCAGACAAACTGATTAATTTTTTTAAATTTTGGGTTTATGTAGATTGCGTGTATAGGTGTTATTATGGAAGTGGTGGGGAAACTTCGTCGTTTTGTCATCGTACTAACGCAAACATCGATGTATGCAGACACATATACATACTTGGTTGTCCGTCGGGACTCATACATATATAAACATATGTGGGCAGTTTCGGATATTCGTTATGTTAACACTGAAATTAACATAAAATAATAAAAGAAATTCATTATTCTATTAAAGCCACAGCACACATCGCGTCCAACCATAGATGCAAATGGCGGATAAGTGATACTGTGTTTTACAATAACATACGATACTTAACATTACAATCAAAAATCTACCATGATTTGTAATGCATGATGTTAATATTTTATAGGAGTTCAGGTTGAC
The DNA here is from genome assembly GCA_903632075.3 of Acanthosepion pharaonis. Classification (NCBI taxonomy): domain Eukaryota; kingdom Metazoa; phylum Mollusca; class Cephalopoda; order Sepiida; family Sepiidae; genus Acanthosepion; species Acanthosepion pharaonis. The sequence continues at coordinate 3,005,389 of CAHIKZ030000313.1, read as the reverse complement.
TTTAATGTGTGTATGAGCAGACTTGACGAATTTTAAATGTTAGCTAACTCCTAAGATACCTACCGGTGTATATTGTAGGTTGTTTGCCACATATTGCACGTGGAAACATATTACGTTTAGTGCCTCAATATACAGGTAAGTGGGAGCTTAGAGCAGCTCTGACCAGCTATGACCAGCTATGACCAGCTAAGACCAGCGGCCCGAGTGAAAACAGTCGGGTACCCACGTTAAAAACCGACCTTGTGTCACAAACTGGCTCAGTGGGGGTTCAAGTAAATATCTACTTACCTGGCACAGGGCTTGTACCTGGGCTGGTGGTATCACGGCTACGACTAGCTTGGACCAGCTCCGGTCTGGACCAGCTATGACAAGCAAAGACCAACTATGACTAGCTTAGACCAGCTCTGACCAGCTTGGACAAGCTAGGACAAGCTATGACCAGCTAAGACCAGCGGTCCGAGTGAAAACAGTCGGCTCCCAACGTTAAAAACCGACCTTGTGTCAGCTCTGGCTCAGTGGGTGTTCACCACAGGGTTCGTACCTGGGCTGGTGGTATCACGGCTACGACTAGCTTGGACCAGGGACCAGCTATGACAAAAAGACCAACTATGATTAGGTTAGACCAGCGACCTGCTTGGACAAGCTAAGACCAGACCAGCGAAAAAAACCCGGGTCCCCACGTTAAAAACCGACCTTGTGTCACAACCTGGCTCAGTGGAGGGTCAAGGAAATATCTACAGGTAAGTGGCGTGACTTTACGCAGTTTGGGCACAGGTTTTGGTGCTGTAACCTGACATCAATTACCGGTAGACATCAATTTTGGGCCACTTTTAGCCTACCGCAAGTTTGGGTGTCGACATATACGGTAGTTATAGGCGTAATTCAGAATTTTTATGCAAAAATCTTGAGGCCGACTTGTACGCCAGATCGATTTTTACCCCGAAATTTAGGGTATAATTTTTGAAAGTAAATATTTCACTGGAATGTGCTGGAAAATGTCCAAATTTTTATCTAAAGTGAAGAAAATTCATCTTTAAAACAAATAGTCACAATGTGTAAAAAAAAAGAAGTTATAACATGATTAACGTCATTTCAAATTGATGCCTTTTTCCCATATATCTCAATTTTAATTATAAAGTAGAAATTTTGAAAATGAATATTTTATTTAAATGTGTTGGAAAATGTTAAAATTTTTATCTAAAATCAAGAAAATTCAATTTTAAGACAAATAGTCACAATATTCGAAAAATAAGAAACCGCCATATTCTCCTGACGTCATTTTAAATTGATGACTTTTTTCCATATATCTCAACAATAATTAAAAATTGGAAATTTTGAAAGTGAATATTTCACTAAAATATGTTGGAAAGTTTCCATGTTTTTATCTAAAATCAAGAAAATACGATTTTAAGTAAAAATGGCAGTAATAAAAATGACTAAAAGTAAAGCGTCTGTTTAAACTGATGCCAGAATAATATATACTAATCCGCCATTTTTACTGGACATGTCATAACTTTGTTAATTTTTAATGAATGAATCTAATTTTAGTAAATACGAAAAACATCGATATGATTTTTTTTTACATTTGTTTCCTTATTTATTTTGATGTCTGAAAACAGTCATCCGGAATTTGTTTGAATTTTCCATGGTCCAAAAGTGATACGTGAGGGCCTATCACCACCCAACTGTCTAAGCAGGATTTTTTGGCAAGGATCACCCTCTCGAGGCTGTGACAAGTCAGTCGGCACTCAACACCACTTTCGCCTACCGCAAATGAACATTAAAACGGGCCTTCGGTTGGCGACATCGCTGTGGTGGTCCGACAAGCGTCTATTATTCTTGTTTTGTTTTCTATTGGTTTGTTTCTGGCTTATTCAGATCCGTGTTCTCTGTGTGGGGTGGGATTTGCTTCCATCTTTTTTTTTTTAACGTTTTAACAACGTTTCTATGTACTTTAAAAACATTTTAATGATATTTTCGAAATGGTAAACTCGAGAGGACATTTTCTATAATATATTTTCTCAAGTGCCCTTTCGATATTTCTGGCGGAATGAATTGCCCCATGTTGTACATTTTCTCACAGACGGCGGCCAACTGACCATACTATACTATGCAGTCGACAAAATAAAAAACAAACGACGCGCATGCGTGAAATTAAAAATATAAAATAGCGATAATTTAACCAACGCACCATGTACATATATATATATATATATATATATATATGTATGTATGTATTAGTGGTCAATATATATATATATATGTATGTATTAGTGGTCAATATATATATATATATATATATATATATATATATATATATATATATATATATTCAATGGAACCTTAAAGTGGTCTGTATATATATATATATATATATATATATATATATATATATATATATATATTTCCAAGACGTTAAAATACAGGTACAGATCTATGTACAGGAGAAAGAAAGAATATAATATAAAAGGCTCAAACACTAATATTCCACGGTTATATTTTTTGTTACATTTGAATCGTAATCACAAACCAATTCATCAGGATTTCAAAAGGAAAAAAAAATAAAATATATATATATATATATATATATATATATATATATATATATATATTAATTGATTAAAAATATGGTTTTTTTTGCTACACAGTTCTAACCATGTTTTAAAAATGGAAGCTAAAAGCCACGAATTTAATTTTGTGACTAAATTAAAGACATTAGTTCCATTTCAATGATGAGGATGAAATGGAACTAATGTCTTTAATTTAATCACAAAATTAAATTCGGGGTTTTTAGCTTCCATTTTTGAAACATGGTTAGAACTGTGTAGCGAAAAAAAAGAAAAAACATATTTTAAATCAATTAATTTATAATATTAATGCTCTGTAAATTTACATTGAGCACTATTTTGTAAAAATAAAAATATCTATAAGAACACCGAATCATATATCTTGCTGTTCTTTCTTTTTTATTTATATATATATATATATATATATATATATATATATATATATATATATATATATATAAATTTAAGGAGCCTACCTAGGTTTCACCTACACGGATATTCAGGGTAAACTGGCTAAAAAGAAAAATGGCGAAAAGAGTATTTATTGATAAAAGCATTAAAAACCTAACACCATTAAAGCAAAAACAAAAAAGAGGAAAACCCATAGCACTATTCTTTAGGTGAAGATATATTGGCCTACCTGCTTTGTTTTATTTCTTTTGTTTTTTTATTCTTGGTGGCCGATTTCTTTTCTGATAATATATCGTTTGGGGCAACCCTCTTTAGACATTTTTACCCTAATGATTCGTTAAGAGAAACCTAAGTAGGTAGTTTCTGGCTCACTAGGATTTTTAGTATTTGCTCTGTTCAGTGCATTGAGCACTTTTATTTTTAACTTTATTTACAAATTTTATTATCTGTTATATATATATATGGGTAGGTATACGAGCAAGCGATCGTATACAAATACATATACTCTCTTGGTTAAGAAAAGGCCGTGCCCAGTGTTAAGTAACAGAGCTATTTAATATATATATTAAGAAATATACATAATATTATGTATATTTCTATATATATATATATATATATATATATATATAGAGAGAGAGAGAGAGAGAGAGATGACTATATGTATGTATATATATATATATATGTGTGTGTGTGTGTGTGTGTGTGTGTGTGTGTGTGTGTGTGAAATGTACATAATACCTTACATTAATTGAATAACTCTGAGTGTCATTCCGAAGCAATAAAAATAAATATAGTAATTCCACCACTTGAAATTCCATGAGTTGTGCACTTAATGTAGATTAATATTCTTTCGTTTTTATTATTATTTCATGTAGATTCCTCGACTAGTTTCGGCCAACATGGCCATCATCAGGAGAAAAAAAATTCTGCTTGCTGGTAGCAGTGAATTAGAGAAATGAGAAATAAAAGTCTTGTTGTCTCTAGTTTCCATTTATTTTTTTTATTATTTAACATGAATTTTGGATTATATTTTTTCGGATTATATATATATATATATTGAAATTAACAACACTCTGATGATTAAAAGTATTAGTTCCGTTTCATCTTCAAGCTAATTTTGGAATAAGACAAAAAAAAATAAAGTTATTCCAAAATTCGCTTGAAGATAAAACGGAACTAATGCTCTTAATTTAATTATATAATTAAATTTGAAGATTTTAACTTCAGTTTTTGAAACATGGTTATTACTGTGTAGCGAAAAAACCATATTTTAAATCAGTTAATTTATAATATTTATGCTCTGTAAATTTATATTGAGCACTGTTTTGTAAAAGTAAAAATAAAAATATCAATAAGAGCACCGGATTATATATCTTACTGTTCTTTATATATATATATATATATATATATATATATATATATATATATATATATATATATATAAAAAAGAAATATGTTGTAGTGGTTCCAACGAGAGAAAAGTATGTATATTAAAAAGAAGAGAAGAGAGGTGCCGCAAACATTTTTGGTTGTAATGTGGATTTATTTAGAAAAAATATTATGCTTTGTTTTACATAATTTTACGACACGTGTTTCTGGTCTCATGAGCGTCTTCAGGTAAAAAGTGGAGATTTCCACATATTATTAAAAATAATTAATTTTTCCTCATGTTCAATGTTAAATATTCTCGATATGAGACATTCTCTGTTTGTGTGTTGGTAATCCGAATTTCCTTCTTGACATATATATATATATATATATATATATATATATATATATATAGAAAAAAATTAATGAAAAAGTGTAAATATTTTTTTATGTGTCGCATTTCGTCCTTTGTGACACTATCGGACGAAAGAGACGTTTATATTTCTTTATAATATATTTTATATATATATATATATATATATGTGTGTGTGTGTGTGTGTGTGTGTGTGTGTTTATATTGATGTAGCTACACATTCGCGCGAAGAGGGAGGAAGGAGACGCTGAAATTTTTAACTTATAAATTTTATTTATTTAATGTTTCTATCACTTTTGGTAATAAGTATCCCGTTTTGTCATAATGGAAGATATGTCAGGAAATGTGAAATGTTGTAAAAACCAGAGCGCAAATTTACTGAGAATGATCTAGCAATCATAGCACTTTCTATAGACTTTCGTCTCAGTAAATTGCTTTCATTTGTAATCAAAGTAGTATTTTTTAACTCTAAATTATGGTCAGACTCATTTCCGCAAGCAAATAATGCATTGAATGCCGTGGTTTATAAAATATTCCTTTGTTATTAATTTCTCTAATATTCGTCTGGTATATAAGAATGTAAATTTTCCACACACACACACACACACATATATATATATATATATATATATATATATATATATATATATATATATATATATATGTATATGTATATATACAGTTAAACCTAGAGAGCCAGACAAACCTACCAAGGTTTCACCTAAGCGGATCGTCAGGGAAGGCCGTGGTAGGTTTGTCTGGTCTGGTTTAACTAGGTCTGTTCTATTTACTGTATCGAGTACTTTATTTAGTTATTTTGGGTACTCGCATCGGTTTTTTTTTCTTTGGGTCTTGGACTTGCATGCTAGACGATTATTTTCGGCTAACGTACATGTTCTTGGTTCTTTCGTTTTTTATACATTTTTTCCCTTTAGTATTGGCTTGTTTATTTGCAAATCAAGACACCGAAGGTTTTCCGAGCGAGTATAGTTTCTTAGACTTATAAGATTTCTTAATAATAATATATATATATATATAATACAAAATTACCACATATGGGGGATAGATTTATTTCAACCGACGAAGTCATTCTTGTTCAACCCCGGTGTATCAACTGAGTTCATGTCAGAATTAGAACTTTAACAGTGACAGGCTTCGAAAAATTAATACAGAATTTATCCACTTCAATGTTTCAGTCAGACGAAAGGCACGAGGCAGTGGTCAGGGGAGGGTGGAAAGCATTAGCATTAAAGGGAAGAGGTTTATAAAATGAAACCCGGATATTAACCTTATGACATTAAATTGTGACAAAACTCGACGTTACTTCGGTGATCATACGAGAACTGGTGTTTCAATGTGATGTGACCATAAGCCTTAATAATTTTATGATAGGGATGCATTGAAATTTTATTATATGAATGCATTGACAATCAGGAAGAAGGGGATTGTCAGTGGTCAGGAATGAATGCAAGCATTACTGATAGAATAGGGCTATTATATGTATAATGTAAATGCATTGCTAATGATTTTACTATAGGAATGCATTGAAAATCAGGAAGAAAGGGATTGTCAGTGGTCAGGAATGAATGCAAGCCTTGCTGATAGAATCGGGCTATTATATGTATAATGGAAATGCCTTTGCTAATGATTTGTTATAATATACATTCAAAATCAAAAAGAAAGGGATTGTCAGTGGTCATGAAGCATTACTGATATAATATATATATAGTATATGCATAATGTAAATCTATTGTTAATCATTTTACTATAAGAATGCATTTAAAATCAAGAAGAAAGGTATTGTCAGTGGTCAGGAATTATTGCAAACATTACTGATAGAATAAAGATATTAGATTCATAATATAAATGAATTGCTGATGATGTTTCTGAAGCATTATTCAAAATCAGGATGAAAGCGATTGTCAATGGTGGAGAATCTAATCAAGCATATTTTTCGGTATAAATTCTTTGTCTCTGGTCGGAAATTAATGCAAATGCATAGAACAAAAAAAGTAATGTTTATTATTTGTATAGATCCCTGTATAATTTTTACTGTTACACTCGACTTATACACGAGTGTGTGCAGTGGATCGGTCTTAGCCGCGGCTCTAATCTGACACTGACAGGTTGATACTACTTAAGATGAAGAAATGAATAACACAGATAAGGAAAACGAAAGAGAGTGGGTGAGAGAAAGAATGAAATTTGAAGTGAGTGATGTTTCGTTTAGCTCGTATTCGTCTGTTGTTTGTTTGTTTAACGGCATATCAACACCTCATGGGTCATTTAATGCCGAAATTTAATTTTCTTGTGAGCATGACTAATTTTCTGTTTCTCATAAATCTTTATATATGGTATATTTTTAATCTTTTGCTGGTATAAAAAAAAAAATTCATCGTTTCTTTATTTAGACCCCTGTTTGTGAGTTCTCTATTTGCCCATAGCTAGGACCCTAACAGGTTTTACCACCCCGGGCCACGATAGATCTGAGAACAACAGCAATTAAGAGGTAGTTCCACACTCCTCATGTTCTCCATATCAGATGCCTTGCTGCCGGATGTATTTTATCGTAATATCGTAGACGGAGGTTTTATTCGGGGTATGAATCGTTCGACTTATACACGAGTGCGTGCAGTGGGTCGGTCACAGCCACGGCTTTAAGCTGACACTGACAGGCTGACACTATTTAAGATGAAGAAATGAATAACAGAGATAAGGAAAACGAAAGAGAGGGAGTGAGAGAAAGAATGAAATTTCAAGTGAGTAATGTTTTTTTTAGCTCGTATTCATTTGTTTGTTTGTTTAACGGCATATCAACACCCCATGAGTCATTTAATGACGAAATTTAATTTTCTTGGGAGCTTGACTATTTTTTATTTTTTTTTTTACAAAAATCTGTTGCTGGAATTTTTTAATCTATTGCTGGTATAAAAAAAATACTATGAATTTTTTTTTCATACTATCTTTATTTTGACCCCTGTTTGGGACTTTACTATTTCCCCATGGCTAGAACCCTAACAGATGCTACCACCCCAAGCCCCGATAGATCTGGGAACAACAGCAATGAAGAGGTGGTTACACACTCCTCAAATTTCCCCTATCAGAGACTTTGCTGCCGGATGTAGTTTATCGTCATACCCAGGACGGACGTTGTATTCGGGGTATGAATCCTTACCTTCGGTCAAATGCTGGGAGTATAATACTTGGTGATGTAATGAATATGCATACACCTGGGTTCCTCCTTACAGTAATATGATTGGCTGGAGTCAGCCATAAATACAGACTGATGTGGAGGTACAGGAACGACGCCTATAGTCGTCGCCTACTGCCAACGCCTATTGCCTACCACTACGACGAGGACCAGTCCATTACTGTTACCTGTTAGATTGTCTTACTCGTTTACATTTGTCCAAAACCACTTTGCTACTTCGAGCAAATATAACCCCTTCCGGGACATATCACTTGGCCATCATGTAGTGTGTGATGCAAGTTGCTTTATTGTTAATCTCATAGTTTATGCTTTCAACGTGACGATTTTTCTGTTGGGAAATAGGTTTTGGCTTTGTTTGGAATATGGGAATCAGAAATAGGATTTTAACATGAAGGGCATGTATTGATTTATACTTAAAATATACGGACCGTACCACCCGCCTTAAATGTGAAAGCAATTTATTCTTACTATATTTTAAGTTAAAGAAAGTGTGTTTCTATCTTTCGGATCAGTGTTTCCCCACTTTTTTTTTAAAGCAATGGCACACTTAGGAACAAATGAAAATATCACTGAACACATGACTCGAGTGTCTAGGTCAATCTTTTGATTTTTCAGCAAGTAAAAAAAAAAAAAACATTTTAAAAAGTAAAACCATTTTCTTAAGTATCATGAGATACAGACATTGAAATTTAATTTCACCGTCCTGGGTATGACGATAAACTACATCCACGTCCTGGGTAAGACGATGAACTACATCCGGCAGCAAGGCCTCTGATCAGGAGATTTTGAGACGCGTGGAACCACCTCTTAATTGCTGGTGTTCCTAGGTCCACCCTGACCCTGGGTGGTTGCACCTGTTAGGATCTCAGTTATGGGCAAATAGTTAACCCCAAACTAGGGTCAAAATACTATGAAATTGTGAAAATAGTCTTTAATACTATCAATACAGTTCTGTAAAAAAAATTATTACTAGCAATACATTTCTGATGAAAAACTATAACCAGCAATACATTTTTTTAAATATTATATACATTTTTGAAAAAAAACATTACCAGCAATACATTTTTAACAAAAAATACCAGTAATATATTTTGGAAGAAAAAATTATCACCAGCAATACACTTTTGAAAAAAAATATTACCAGCAATACATTTTTGAAAAGAAAAAATATTTCCAGCAATAAGTTTTTTTGTTTTTTTTTTTTAATATTACCTGGGTGTTAATACCTGTTAGGGCCCCAGTTATGGGCAAATAGTTAACCCCAAACTAGGGTCAAAATACCATGAAAGTGTAAAAATAGTCCTTAATACCATCAATACAGTTTTGTAAAAAATTATTACTAGCAATACATGTTTGAGGACAAAACTATAACTAGCAATATATTTTTTAAATATTATATACATTTTTAACAAAACATTACCAGCAATACATTTTTTTTAATAAAATGCCAGTAATATATCTTTGAAGAAAAATTTTTTACCAGCAATACATTTTTAAAAATAAAAAAAAATATTTCCAGCAATAAGTTTTTTGAAAAAAATTACCATCAATAGATTTTTAAACAAAATACTAGCAATATATTTATGAAAAAAATATTACCAGCAATACATTTTTTAATAAAAATATTACCATCAATACATTTTTGAAAAAAATTACCAGCAATATATTTCTTTAAAAAATATTACCAGCAATGTATTTTTGAAAAAAAAATTATACCAGTAATACATTTTTAAAAAATACCAGCAATATATTTTTGAAAAAAAAGTATACATACATTTTTTTTTAAATTACCTGCAATATATTTTTGAAAAAAAAATTAACAGCTATACATTTTTGAAAAAAAAAAACAGCAATACATTTTTGAAAAAAAATATTTCAGCAATACATTTTTGAAAAAAAAAACAGCAACACATTTTTAAAAAAAAAAAAAATACCAGCAATACATTTTTGAAAAAAAAAAAGACCAACAATAAAAATTTTGTCGGCATTAAATATCCCATTAAAGTTGATATGCTGTAAAACAAACCAAACCAAATACACTTCATTCATTGCACCAAAAACATTCAGAAATATTTAACCTGTCAGCTTTATGACAGAACTTTCTCAGATCGATTTTTGAAAGTGGCTCAGAGTGAATAAAGCCTGTAGGTTTTAGTGGGGACTCTCCTTCTTCAAACATTGGGGTCTAGCGCTACAGAATCATAGAGAACTGTACCAAATAACAGAAACCACATTACCTGAATACTTTCGATAGCAGCAACAGCTTATATAAATCGAACAGAAAATAACATAATTAAGATGCTGACGTTCCACACTGCATTAAACAAAAGGTTAGGAAGGAAACCACCGTCAATTTTGGAAAGAGCAATAATCGTTACTGTATATGAGAAACCTATTTTCCTGAAAAAAGATTTTAATAGAATGATTTCATAGATTTCAACCGACAACTGCACTGGCTGCTCGGTCAATGAATGCCGAATGTTTCCTTATAAGGAAACGGTTAATATTACGATTACCATTATGAAAAGGTCAGTACCTAGATAGAAATTACCAGGTGTTGTAAGTTTGGATGTGCGGGTGGTGTAATGGATAACGAATTGGGAATTGGAGAGCCGAGTTCAAATTCTAATTGTGTTAGTTTTTCAGTTATGCGCAAGTAACCTTGGGAAAGTTATGAACCCAGCTCTTCTCTCCCTAACTATGGGTTAAATAGTGGGACTTGTATCAGTAAATCATTATTATCTCCAAAAAACCTTATTACAAACTAAAAAATATTTTCTAGCTTTAAACGAACCAATCAAATATTATGAAAGAAAAATAATAAAATCTAACATAGATAATAATATTTATCTGTTAAAGAGTGTACGAGTGTCGATAAACGTACTGTATACTGTTTAATAAGTATATTTAATATAACAACGTTTGAAGTAATATTGTTACGGCTGGCGCAACACAAGATAAGAAGAACCGTATTAGTAGAAATTAAAGTTGAAGAAAAGAGATTACATCTAGTAACGAAATGCAGATTTTATTTTACATATAATACAATATATTTTTGAACAATAGGGATGAGCTTTAAAACAAAACTTTGCCCGTGCTTGATTCAAAAATCGTACCACTCATACAGCAATCGCTATCACTTGATTCAAAATATTTTTGCCCTTCCTTGCCTTTAAAGGAGTGCCTTTTGCCGTGCTGATGTTGCTACATGCCTTACTTCTTGCCTATCTCACACTGCGAATTTTTTCTAAGCTCTGAATCTGCTACGAAAAAAGAACTAAGCAAAATGAACACAAAAAAATCAGCTTTAAAAAAAGGACTCGTAACTGGAAAAACCGAATGAAAATAGAATGTTAACAACAAATACTTTTTCACACCCAACCCAATTCTGCGGAATCGGAATCAACGTTGAGTTTAAGCAAGCGAATGAGCCAATTGGAATAAAGTGCCATACAGATTTAAATTTTTCCCACTTGTGACGAATGCAGCTATCGATTTATTTGCATGCTAGTTAACATTCGTGTCAGTAGGCTGTTGGCTCTCACGCTGGCCAATAGAATCTTCCTGCCTATTCGTAGCAGCCAGCTATTGGCACTCACTCTGGCCAATACAAAATGGCCGCAAACTACATGAAAACTGCCGTAGAAGCATGAAAAAAATCGATTATTTCCACTATCGATGGGAGTTGGGACATGCAAAGTCGGTCTTGGCCTTCCCGCTAACTTGGAGCATGTGCATGTAAATTTTGGTGCAAATCCGTCGAAAATTGCAGCCGTGCATTCGTTACACACACACACACACACACACACATGCTAACACGTTACTTGCGTGCGAGAGCCCAGAAATAGTTGGCTTAACGTGTAAAAACTATACAAGAGAGTGGAAGAAGAAATCCACTGTCATTAAGTGTTATAGTGGAACACACCTATTCTATAGTTAATAGACTCTCCCACCTATAATAAGCAGGAGTCGCTCAGTGGGTCGGGCAATCAGTCGATGTCGGACAACCGTTAGTCAGATACTAAAGTATCAGCGACCACAACTAGATTTCTCTGCGTCATTACCTATTATATCAAGTTAACGTTTTGTACGTCGAACCTATTTTAGGACCGACTTAGTACAAATACAAGCCTCCACTGTGAAACCACTCCATAACATTAAGATTAAGTCAATGAAAGGGAATTCGTCTCTAGTCCAAGAATTATATTATTTTCTTCTTAAAAATACAGGGTGTTTCAAAACATTTGATATCATTTCGCAATCTAATAACTTTGTTAGATCTCCTTCAAATGACTTCAAATTTTAATAGCATCTTTATGTTTAATGTCTGTTTTATGTTTTTATGTTTTTGTGTTTTTCTTAATTGTATTTTTATGTTCTTTAATCTTTAATCTTTTTCTTTACAGGTATAAAAATGCTATTTACTAGAAGAGAAAAGGCGTTTTGTGTGTTCACATAATCCACATGCTTTTGAATTTCTCATTCAGATTTGGAAGAATAAATCTTATGATCTTCAACATTAATACTTTTTAATTTCATTTGCCTTAATCATGTACTTTCTGTGATATTTACATCTCAAAGGATATCAAATTTTTTGAAACACCCTGTAGTTTGATTAATTCACACATATATAAAATAAAAGAGTTAGGTCAATAATATCAAGGAAAAAGGGGTGAATCAAAAGGACCGAAGATGACTTCAATAGTCGTGGCGGTGGGTTCAGAAGGCAACTGGCTAGTTGGCACGAACTCCTGTTTATATATGTTTTTAGACCCTCTAGAACACAGTAGAAGTTTCTAGAGACTTCTAGAAAGTTCCATTCTATTATTACGAAATCTAAAGGGTTTGGTGAATGGGAACTTTTCGTATGGTAAAAAGGATATCTAGTAGCTAGAGATTTAAGTCATCATTTTAAGCAAGATTTTGTATTTTATAGTATAAGCTTAAGGAGGTAGGGTAAAATGGGGCCTCGTAACAATATATACTGCATTATTTACATTATTCGAAATGTTATCATCATCTTCATTGTCATATTCACAACGTTTCGGCCGTTGTACGCTCCGGCCTTCTTCAGGTAAAAATGGGGCATCTATTTCAAATACGAATAAAGTAAATAATGCAAATAATCATAATACCTCATCTCAGAGATATAGACAGATAATACGTATTGGTCAAATTGGAAACTCGAGATATGGAGTGTGCGAGAGACATAAATAGACTTCTGATTTGAAACAACAAAAAAAAGATTGCTGTACACCTTGAATCCAGCGCCATCACTTCAGCTGAGATCAGCCACATTAGAGCGAAAATGATTAGTAAAAGTCATCGTATCTTTAGCAACTCAGCCACGACACTTACCGCATTTCTTATGTTTACAAGAAAGAAAGGCAAAAGGAAGGCGAAAAATAGATGACATTTGTCTTCCCCCTCCTTGAGTTTTCTAATTCCCCAACACCCGTCCTGCGCAGCCAATGTTGTAGTTTTACATCTCCAGTTACTGATACAAAACCTCCATTGGATAAACTTCGCTGTCAGTCCCGATTACACCTGATCCATACATTTTGGGATTTGTTGGAGAATGAAGGAATCTGATGCCAAAGTGATTTGGGAACGAAGTTCAAGAGAAAGGAATGTTCTGACTCTTGTATGGAACTATGTAATATGCCTTCTTCTTTTGACCAATTATTTCGAGAAAAAAGTTAATTATAAAGGCGGAGAGGACGGTGATAAGAATTAGTGGAGAAAAAGCAAGAAATTTAGGGAAAGACTAAAAGAAAAATCCTGACTACGTTCTACATAAGTGATATTTAACGTCGTTGTAAAATTTGTTCGTGGCTTTTACAACAAATCTGTCACAAGATAATCAATTTCCTTGTTTATTTTTATCTTTGGCTGCTCGTATGTAAGGAAGTTACACTCAACATGTGTTAGAAAGAAAGAAAGAAAGAAAGAAAGAAAGAAAGAAAGAAAGAAAGAAAGAAAGAAATAAAGAAAGCGGGAAGGAAAAAGTTAAGAAAGAAAGTAGGAAAAAGAAAGAAAACAAAAAAGAAGGAAAAAGAAAGAAAAAACAACGCAGGAAGGAAAGAAAAGTTTAAGAAAGAAAGAAAGAAAGAAAAGAAAGAAAGAAAAAAAAGAAAAGAAAAAAGAAAGAAAGAAAGAAATTAAAAAGAAAAAGAAAAAATGGAAAAAGAAGGAAAAAATCTGTCACAATAAAAAATAATAATAATAATAATAATTTCTTCTTTTCTCCTTGGTTGCACGTACGCAGGAAAGGAAAGAAAAAAGAAAGAAAGAAAGAATTTAAAAAGAAAAAAAAAAAAAAGGAATGATGGAAAGAAAAAGAGAAAAGAAAAAAAGAATAAAGGAAAGAAGATAAAAGTTAAGAGACAAAGAAAGAAAGAAGAAAAGAAGGAAGGAAAAAGAAAAAGAAAAGAAAGAAAGAATAAATGAAAGAAGAAAAAAGTTAAAAAAAAAAAAAAAAAGAAGAAAAATAAAGAAAGAAAAAAAAGAAAGAAAGAAAAGAAGGAAAAGAAAGAAAAGAATGATTTTAAAACAAATCTGTCACAAGATATTCAATTTCTTTTCTTTCTCCTTGGTCATAATGGATAAGAAAGAAAGAAAGAAAGTAATTAAAAAAGAATAAAGTGAAAAGAAAAAGGAAAAAAAAAAAAAAAATTTTTACAACAAATCTGTCACAATATAATAATAATAATTAATTTTTTTTTTTTGGTTGCTCCTTGGTTGAGATAAAAGAAAGAAAGAAAGAAAGAAAGAAAGAAAGAAAGAAAGAAAAAGATTCTCAACAAATCTGTCAAAGATATTCACTCCTTGGTTGATCTCATGTGATATGGATTAGAAAGAAAGAAAGAAAGAAAGAAAGAAAAAGAAAGAATAAAGAAAAAATGAAGGAAGAGAAAAAGAAAAGAATCTGTCACAATATAGTAATAATTAAAAAAGAAAGAAAGAAAAAAAGGAAAAAAAAGAAAAGAAAGAAAGAAAGAAAAAGGAACAAATCTGTCACAAGATATTCAATTTCTTTTTTTTCCTTGGTGATGGAAAGAAAAAAGAAAAGAAAGAAAGAAGGAAAGAAAAAGAAAGAAAGGAAATGTAAGAAGGATAAGAAAGAAAGAAAAGAAAGAAAGAAAAAAGAAAGAAAGAAATTAAAAAAAGAAAAAGTAGAAAATGGAAGGAAGAGAAAAAGAAAGAAAGATTTTAAGAAATATAGTAATAATAATAATAATAATAATAAAGAAAGAAACATGAAGAGAAAGAAAAAAGGAAAAGAAAAAGAAAAAAGAAAGAAAAGAAAGAAAAGAAATGAAATATTCAATTTCTTTTTTTTCCTTGGTTGATCTAGAAGAACATGGAAAGAAAGAAAAAAAGAAAGAAAATAAAGAAAGAAAGAAAGAAATTAAAAAGAAAAAGTAAAAAATGGAAGGAAGAGAAAAAGAAAAAACAAATCTGTCACAATAAATCTGTAATAATAAGAAAATTTTTTTTTTTTCTTTGGTTTTTGCACGTAGGTTACGCTCAACATGCGTTAGAGATAAAGAAAAAAAGAAAGAAAGAAAGAAAGAAAGAAAGAAAGAAAGAAAGATTCTACAACAAATCTGTCACAAGATATTCAATTTCTTTTTTTTTCTCCTTGGTTGATCTCGTATGTAAGTTACGCTCAACATGGATAAGAAAGAAAGAAAGAAAGAAAGAAAGAAAGAAAGAAATTAAAAAAGAATAAAGTAGAAAAATGGAAGGAAGAGAAAAAGAAAGAAAGATTTTACAACAAATCTGTCACAATATAGTAATAATAATAATAATAATAATTTCTTTTTTTTTTCTTTGGTTGCACGTAGGTTACGCTCAACATGCGTTAGAGATAAAGAAAGAAAGAAAGAAAGAAAGAAAGAAAGAAAGAAATATTCAATTTCTTTTTTTTTCTCCTGGTTGATCTCGTATGTAAGTTACGCTCAACATGAAAGAATGATTTTACAACAAATCTGTCACAATATAAGATATTCAATTTCTTTTTTCTTTTTTTTTTTGGTTGCACTCCTCAACATGCGTTAGAGATAAAAGAAAGAAAGAAAGAAAGAAAAAGAAAAGAAAAGAATGATTCTCAACAAATCTGTCATAAGATATTCAATTTCTTTTTTTTTTCTCCTTGGTTGATCTCGTATGTAAGTTACGCTCAACATGGATAAGAAAAAGAAAGAAAGAAAGAAAGAAAGAAAGAAAGAAAGAAAGAAAGAAAGAAATTAAAAAAGAATAAAGTAGAAAAATGGAAGGAAGAGAAAAAGAAAGAAAGATTTTACAACAAATCTGTCACAATATAGTAATAATAATAATAATTTCTTTTTTTTTTCTTTGGTTGCACGTAGGTTACGCTCAACATGCGTTAGAGATAAAGAAAGAAAGAAAGAAAGAAAGAAAGAAAGAAAGAAAGAAAGAAAGAATGATTCTACAACAAATCTGTCACAAGATATTCAATTTCTTTTTTTTTCTCCTTGGTTGATCTCGTATGTAAGTTACGCTCAACATGGATAAGAAAAGAAAGAAAAAGAAATTAAAAAAGAATAAGGAAAAATGGAAGGAAGGAAGGAAGGAAGGAAGGAAGGAAAGAAAGAAGGAAGAAAGAAAGGAAGGAAGGAAATCTGTCAAGAAATTTCTTTTTTTTCTCCTTGGTTGATCTCGTAGAAGTTACGAAGGAAAGAAAAAAGAAAAGAAAAAAGAAGGAAAAGGAAGAAAAGGAAAGAAAAGAAAAAATAACGTAGGTTAAAAAAAAAAAGAAGTGAAGTAAATTAAAAAAAAGAGTGATAAAAGAAAAAGAAAATTGTCGAAGAAAAAAGGGGAGGTACTGATAAAAAAGAAAAAGAAGAAAAGATGAGAGAAAGAAAAAGAAGAAAAATAAGGAAGAAAATTGATTTTACTGAAAGTAAATAAAAAGCAAGTAACGAAGGAAAGAATGTGCATAATGATGAATTCATTGAAAATAAGAGAGAAATGTATTGTCAGTGGTCAGGAACTAGTGCAAACATTACTGATAAAAGAGATATGTACGTGTATAATTTTTACTGTTACATTCGACTTATACACGAGTGTGTGCAGTGGGTCGGTCACAGCCTCGGTTCTAATCTGACACTGACAGGTTGACACTAAGATGAAGAAATGAATAACACAGATAAGGAAAACGAAAGAGACTGAGTGATAGAAAGAATGAAATTTAAAGTGAGTGATGTTTCTTTTAGCTCGTATTCGTCTGTTGTTTGTTTGTTTAACGGCATATCAACACCTCATGGGTCATTTAATGCCGAAATTTAATTTTCTTGTGAGTATGACTAATTTTCTGTTTCTCATATATCTTTTTATATGGTATATTTTTAATCTTTTGCTGGTATAAAAAAAAACTATATAAAAGTGTTCTTTTTCATAGTTTCTTTATTTAGGACCGACTTAGTACAAATACAAGCCTTACAATATTTGCCCATAGCTAGGACCCTAACAGGTGTTACCACCCCGGGCCACGATGGATCTGGAAACAACAGCAATTAAGAGGTAGTTCCACACTCCTCAAATCCTCCCTATCAGATGCCTTGCTGCCGGGTGTAGTTTATCGTCATACCCTGGACAGAGGTTGCAGAGATTTATTCGACCCCCTCCACTGAGTTAGGTTGTGACACAGGACGGAGGTTGTATTCGGGGTATGAATCCTCATGGATTCATCTATATCATATCTATGTCCTATCATGGACTCATCTATATCATATCCATGTCCTATTATAGACTCTTATCATAACCATGTTCTATCATAGACTCGTCCATATAATATTCATGTTCTATCAGAGACTCGTTCATATCATATATATGTCCTATCATGGACTCATCTATATCATATCCATGACTTATCATGGATTCATCTATATCATATCTATGTCCTATCATGGACTCATCTGTATCATATCCATGTCCTATCATGGACTCATCTATATCGTATCCATGTCCTATCATGGACTCATCTATATTGCATCCATGTCCTATGATGTACTTATCTATATCATATCTATGTCCTATTATAGACTCGTCCATATCATATCCATGTCCTATCATGGACTCATTTATATCATATCCATGTCCTATCATGGACTCATCTGTATCATATCCATGTCCTATCATGGACTCATCTATATCATATCCATGTCCTATTATAGACTCTTATCATAACCATGTTCTATCATAGACTCGTCCATATAATATTCATGTTCTATCAGAGACTCGTTCATATCATATATATGTCCTATCATGGACTCATCTATATCATATCCATGTCCTATTATAGACTCTTATCATAACCATGTTCTATCATAGACTCGTCCATATAATATTCATGTTCTATCAGAGACTCGTTCATATCATATATATGTCCTATCATGGACTCATCTATATCATATCCATGACTTATCATGGATTTATCTATATCATATCTATGTCCTATCATGGACTCCTGTATCATATCCATGTCCTATCATGGACTCATCTATATCGTATCCATGTCCTATCATGGACTCATCTATATTGCATCCATGTCCTATCATGTACTTATCTATATCATATCTATGTCCTATTATAGACTCGTCCATATCATATCCATGTCCTATCATGGACTCATTTATATCATATCCATGTCCTATCATGGACTCATCTGTATCATATCCATGTCCTATCATGGACTCATCTATATCATATCCATGTCCTATCATGGACTCATCTATATCGTATCCATGTCCTATCATGGACTCATCTGTATCATATCCATGTCCTATCGTGGACTCATCTATATCATATCCATGTCCTATCATGGACTCATCTATATTGCATCCATGTCCTATCATGTACTTATCTATATCATATCTATGTCCTATTATAGACTCGTCCATATCATATCCATGTCCTATCATGGACTCATTTATATCATATCCATGTCCTATCATGGACTCATCTGTATCATATCCATGTCCTATCGTGGACTCATCATATCATATCCATGTCCTATCATGGACTCATCTATATCGTCCATGTCCTATCATGGACTCATCTATATTGCATCCATGTCCCATCATGTACTTATCTATATCATATCTATGTCCTATTATAGACTCGTCCATATCATATCCATGTCCTATCATGGACTCATTTATATCATATCCATGTCCTATCATGGACTCATCTGTATCATATCCATGTCCTATCATGGATTCATCTATATCATATCCATGTCCTATCATGGACTCATCTATATCGTACCCATGTCCTATCATGGACTCATCTGTATCATATCCATGTCCTATCGTGGACTCATCTATATCATATCCATGTCCTATCATGGACTCATCTATATCGTATCCATGTCCTATCATGGACTCTTCTATATTGCATCCATGTCCTATCATGTACTTATCTATATCATATCTATGTCCTATTATAGACTCGTCCATATCATATCCATGTCCTATCATGGACTCATTTATATCATATCCATGTCCTATCATGGACTCATCTGTATCATATCCATGTCCTATCGTGGACTCATCTATATCATATCCATGTCCTATCATGGACTCATCTATATCGTATCCATGTCCTATCATGGACTCATCTATATTGCATCCATGTCCTATCATGTACTTATCTATATCATATCTATGTCCTATTATAGACTCATCTATATCATATCCATGTCCTATCATAGACTCATCTATATCGTATCCATGTCCTATCATGGACTCATCTATATCATATCCATGTCCTATTATAGACTTTTATCATATCTATGTTCTATCATAGACTCGTCCATATAATATCCATGTTCTCTCAGAGACTCGTCCATATCATATCCATGTCCTATCATGGACTCATCTATATCATATCCATGTTCTATCATGGACTCGTCAACTAGAAGAGTTCTAATCATGCCCATATCACAAGCCAACCCTCACTGGGCAAATATCTTAACTTCAAATCTTACCATCCATACAAGGTAAATCAATTTATCGTTGAATCCATGCAAGGTGCGCTATCTTCTTTAGAGAAACGGTTTATCGGAAAAGAGTCAGAAGATCTGCGGTCTATACAATACCAGGAGCTAGGGATAAATTTCTGCTACGACAAGCCTAACATTGAAGAGATCATAACCAACAACAGTGTGTATTCCATTCTTTCCCAGTGATGACGAATAGTGAAACGGGCACATCACTGTGCGGAAAATTGAAAGGGGTAAGACAATGAAATTAGGCATGGCTGATCATGTATAGAAGGAAAAGTGTTGTCATCAGCCCTTCTGGAATGAAGTAAAAATACAAAACAAGGAGAAACAATGGCGCGTCAGGAGTCTAAAAGAATCAATCGCATATAAAAACTTTCTTAGTCGGTCAAGCATTTGGGCGGGAGCGGCCCAGACCACACTCTCCAGCTTTGATAGATTTCAAAAGTCTCTTCCAGCCCCTGTGGGTGATGAACTATTATCCCTACTTCAACCTGTCTTGCACAGGCGGGATGTGGCAAGCCTTTTTCTGTTCTACCACTATTTCCACGGAAAGTGCTCGGATGAGCGACATTCTCTGGTTTCGCCAAGATAAACCATCACGGCAAGAACTCTCCATGTCACTTACATAGTAGCAAATAACCCACATTCCCTCCGTCTTCCGTCGATGAGAAGTAAATTCCACTCGAACAGCTTCTTCCTTCGAACCACTGCCCTGTGGAACCGACACCAAACTGGATGTTTCCTCGATTAATGCAATCTTAACCTGTTCAGTGACAGGGTGAAACGTCTTACACTCCTATACACACAAGTGGCCTCCAAATGTAACCCTCTACATCGAGTAGCCCCCGGGCTTTGTAGAGGGTGAACCTCACCATAAAAAATAATTAAAATATATAAATACGATATGGGAGTCGGTAATAAATAAATGAAAAGAAATGACAACAAGGCTTCAACAGTAGCATCAGCAGCAACTGCATTAATAAAGAGAAACTATTAGTGCAGCCAAGCGTGACAAGCTGCTCATCAATAGGTTAGGTTTAAGCTCTAAGCTCTCCATCAAGGGCTGTATCATGAAGCAATAGCTTAGTGGATTAAAGCACTGTGTGTTAACTTGTTTTGGGGATACCCGTGTTTTAGTAGACGTTCTGTTTTTGTTTTTTTAAATAGTGTGAATTACCGGCCTGCGCATTCGAAAAATTTAAGAAAAAAAATGTAAGCTCTCCACTAGGGTTATGACGCATGTCCACCTTTGTAGGAGAAACCACAGTCGACCACAGAGAGCAGCTCAGTACACCATTGTTTAACAATCCATTTAAGGAATGC
This sequence comes from Acanthosepion pharaonis, assembly GCA_903632075.3. Lineage (NCBI taxonomy): Eukaryota > Metazoa > Mollusca > Cephalopoda > Sepiida > Sepiidae > Acanthosepion > Acanthosepion pharaonis. The sequence continues at coordinate 2,984,102 of CAHIKZ030000313.1, read as the reverse complement.
ACGTCTTTTCGTTATTGCTTAAAGTTTTCTATATTAAGAGTGATTAATGCGTTTTAACGGGAGGCACGGTGGAGTAATGGATAGCGGCTCGGATTGAGGAATCGGAGAGGCGAGTTCGAATTCCAGTAGAAAGAAATGGCACAACTGCGGGGAAAAATCTGCCTCGTCAGTCATGAATCGAAAGTTACATGATCGCCTATGTCACATAATCACACATGATCACCCATGGCAGATAACTGACTGAAATTCACTTACATGCTAATACCCTTGGGAAAGGTATAAATCCCCTTCTTCTCCAGCCCCCAACTATGAGTAAATAGCAGGACAGACCGTGTTCTATAGCCTTGGATGGCGACTGGTCTACTGGTCTACCGCAGAAAGAAATGTCAACCTACTGCGGGAAAAAATCTGCCTCGTCAGTCATGTATCGAAAGACACATGATTGCCTAAGCGTGTATCATGCATGGCACATAACTGACTGACTGACCCTTGGGAAAGGTATGGATCCTCTTCTTCTCCCCTCCCACAGCTATGGGTAAATTTTAGGACAGACTGGGTTCTATAGCCTTGGGTAGCAACTGGTCTACCGCAGAAAGAAATGGCAACCTACTGTGGAAAAAGAATCTGCCTCGTCAGTCATGTATCGAGAGATACATGATCGCCTAAGCGTGTATCACGCATTGCACATCACTGACTGAATGCGTTTTCTTTTAAGAGTAATTAATGTCATAGAGAGACTGTATGTAGAATTAAACTGTAGATATAGAAATCAACACTACATGGTGACTGTCAGTTTCAGGATTTTGGCGAATACCAGACCATGTATTACTCTTCTTCAGACGCCCCACCACCACAGATATATATATATATATATATATATATATATATATATATATATATATATATATATATATATATGTGTGTGTGTGTGTGTGTGTGTGTGTGTGTGTGTGTGTGTGTGTACAGGTGTCACAGCAAAATTGTCCAAATCCTGTAACACCAAAATTGTCCCATTGTGAGATTAAGCTTTGAACCGTTATATCTTAGAAATGATTAAAGATATCTTACTGGAATTTTCCGTGATTTTTATATTGGACTCTGAGCAATAAGAAAGTATTTAGCGCTAAGTTGAAATGATGATCCCTCTTCTGGTTGTCACCTATTTTCCTCTCTGTTGTTCCCTCTTCTTTTAAATTTATTCACCGTTCTCTTGATGGTTCTTGAATGGACTTTGAAGATGGAAGCAAGTGTATGAATGTTGATACCATTACTGAAGGTCTGAATGATATTTTTCCTCTCGCCATTGCTCAGTTGGGGAGACATATTGGCGCTGACACAAAATAATTTTAACCTATTCTCTTTCTAGCTGAATAACTGAAATGGTTTTACAGTGATTCTTACAATAAATGGTATCAAGATCTCTCTCTCTCTTTCTCTCTCTCTCTCTCTCATTCTCTCTTTCCCTCATTCTCTCGCTCTTACTCTCTCCCTCTCTCTCTCTCTCTCCCCCTCTCTCTCCCCCTCTCTCTCTTTCGCCAGAATTCAATTTCTTTTCTATTCACATCGTTTTCTTCAGATTTTTCTTGTTAACTCTTTTGCATATTCGTCTCTCTTTCACTCTCCAGCTTTCTCTCTCTCGCTCTGTCTCTCTTCCTCTCTATGTGTGTGTCTCTCTTTCTCTCTCTTTCTACAACATTCAACTTCTTTTTCTATTCACGTTTTTTTTCTTCAGGTTTTTTTTCATCTTTTGTGTCTTCGTCTCTTTCTCTCTCTCTCTGTCTCTGTCTCTCTATCTATCCTTCTTTCACCCCTTCTCTCTCTCTCTCTCTCTCTGTCTCTCTCTCTTTTGTGTGTCTCTCTTTCTACACGGTTTTTTTTTCAGATTTTCTTTTTTTATCATTTGTGTCTTCGTCTCTCTCTCTCTCTCTCTCTCTCTCTCTCCTTCTTTCACCCCTTCTCTCTCTCTCTCTCTCTTTCTCTCTCTCTTCTCTCTCTCTCTCTCTCTCTCTCTCTCTCTCTCTCTGTCTCTCTTTCTGTGTCTCTCTTTCTACACGTTTTTTTCTTCAGATTTTCTTTATCTTTTGTGTCTTCGTCACTCTCTCTCTCTCTCTCCCATTCTCTCTTTCCCTCATTCTCTCTCTCTCTCTGTTCTTTTCTGTGTCTCATTTCTACACTTTTTTTCTCCTTTATCTCTCTCTCTCTCTCTCTCTCTCTCCTCTCTCCTCTCCCTCTCTCTCTCCCTCTCTCTCTCCTTTCCCTCTCCTCTTTCTCTCCTCTCTCTCTCTCCCTCTGTCTGACCCTCTCTCTCTCTCTCTCTCTCTCTCTTCTGTGAAAAAAAACATGGAAAAAAAGAACTCAGTAAATTTAGTGTTTTTTTTTTTGTTTTTTTTTTGGGGGGTTAGGTATTAAACATTTGGGGGGATGGATAATTCTGCTGTTACAAGATTGGGACAATTTTGCTGTTACACCCGGTATATACGTCTTTAATAAGACTACTTCAATTAAGCTTTAATTTAATTGTTCTTATATTCGTATAAGTATTTTCTTTTCTATGTATAAAGTCTATTCAAATGTTCTATTCTATTCGCCTATGCTTTTTAATACATTTACCTTTCTTTCTTTATACATTCTTTCTCCTCTTCCATTTTATCCTCTTTCTCTCTCTCTTTCTGGTTCTTTAACCTTTCTTTATCCCTCTTTCTCTTATATGCAATATGATTGGCCCTGATCTGGCATCTCGTCTACACTCGCCCTCTCACACACTTGCCTTCGCCTCCCTCTGTCTTTTCTACAAAAAACTTTCACGGTAACTGCTCCGACGAGGTACTTTCGCTAGTTCCCAAACTGCATGAATTTAAACGTGCCACTAGGCTGGCATCTCAGTCCCACCCTTTTACTATCGAAACGGTTAAATGTAGCCGTCTCTTCTACTCCAATAGCTTCATGACTTGCACTTCCCATCTGTGGAACTCCCTTCCTCTTACTTGCTTCCCTGATAGCTATAATCTCCAAATCGACATCTCCAGATGCCTTGATCTATTCCCCATCCTTCTCTTCATCCTTTCCTCTTTCGCGCCACTTTACTCTTGCTCCCAATCCTCTGTAACCCCTTTCGTTCTAGTGGCACTCCCGCCTTGCTTTTATGTGGCCTTGCCTTATGCATTTCTTTATACATCTTTATACTTTTTCTCCCCTTCCTTTTTACGCTCTTCCTCTTTGTCTCTCTTTCTTTACCTTTGTTTCTGTTCCTCTTTCTTTTACTCCCCTTTTTTTACTCCTCTCTGTATACCTTTTACTCTCTTTATCTTCTCTCTGTCTCTTTATCCTTTATTTATTCTATTTGTCTCTCACCCTTTCTTTAACCAATCTCTCTAGTTCCTGTTTTTCTTCTTTCACTTTGACGCTTTCACCCCCCCCCCCACTTTTTCTTCTTTTAAACCCTCCCCATATACCCTTTCCCTTTTTTATCGTCCTTTCTTTAACTTCGCTTTTTTTTTACTTGCCATTTTTTTATCTCCTCTCAAACCTCTATCTAATTTTGCGAATATGTTATGTCACCAAGATTATCAGTCAAGTCCGAATGTGTTTAAGTGAAACAAACTTTATCACGACTCACTTTTCCCGCGTCTGTTTATTTTTGTCCGCCATGTTGGACAAAGTCAAAAAATCCCAGCATTTCATTGCTTGGCGTCCATCTTGGTTTGTCGCGTTCGCTATTCCAGCATTCATCTCGACGCAAACAATAATTATCTCTTTCAGTTCTGCTCTTGTTTGTTGAACGTCTGATTCCGCACGCTTTTCATTTCTTCTTTTGTATTTTTGTTCTTTCTTCGTTCACTTCTTCATTGTTTCTGCTGTCTTTCGTTTTATCTTCTTTTTTTATCGGCTCTCACATTTTTTTATCTTTATTTTTTTTTCACTTATATTCTCTTGTTTCTTTATATTGTATAATTGTTTCTTCTTGATTCTTATCTCTGTCTGACTGGCTGGCTGTGTGTGTCTGTCTGACTGGCTGGCTGTGTGTGTCTATCTGTGTTTGTCTGTCTCTTTCTCTCTGTAGATGTCAATCGTTTTTCTGTTCTTTCCCCAGAATTCAATCTCTTTTTTTCTATTCACATCTTTTTCTTCAAATTTCTCTTTTTTCGCCTTTTCTGTATTCGTCTCTCTCTCTCTCTCTCTCTCTCATCCCTTTCTCTCTTTCTCTCTCTCTTTCTCTCTCTCACTCGCCGACTCTCTCTGTCTCTATTTCTCTCTCCCTTTCCACAGAATTCTATTCATATTTTTTCACCTTTTTCGTCTTTGTGTACACGTCTCTCTCACTCTCTTTCTCTCTCTCCCCTCATTCTCTTGCTCTCACTCTCACACTCTCCCCCCCTCTCTCTCTCTCTCTCTTTCCTCAGAATTCAATTTCTTTTCTATTCACATCGTTTTCTTCAACTTTTTCTTTTTACCTCTTTTGAATATTCGTCACTCTCTCTCTCACTCTCCAGCTCTCTCTCTCTCTCTCCCTGTCTCTCCCTCTCTCTGTGTGTTTGTCTCTCTCTCTCTCACTCTCCATTTCTCTCTCCCTGTCTCTCCCTCTGTGTGTGTGTGTCTCTCTCTCTCTTTCTACAGTATTCAATCTCTTTTTCTATTCTTCAGATTTTCTTTTTTCCTCTTTTGTGTATTCGTCTCTCTCTCTCTCTCCTTCTTTCACCCCTTTCTCTTTCTCTCTGTCTCTCTCTGACCCTCTCTCTCTCTCTCTCTCTGATTCTCTCTGTCTTTCTCTCTCTCTCTTTCCCCAGAATTCTTTTTTATTCATATTTTTTCTTCAGATTTTACTTTTTTCGTCTTTTGTGTATTCGTCTCTCTCTCCTTCTTTAACCTGTCTCTCTCTCTCTCTCTCTCTCTGACTTCTCTCTCTCTCTCTCTCTCTCTCTGATTCTCTCTGTCTTTCTCTCTCTCTCTTTCCCCAGAATTCTTTTCTATTCAGATTTTTTCTTCAGATTTTTCTTTTTTCCTCTTTTGTGTATTCGTCTCTCTCCTTCTTTAACCTCTGTCTCTCTCTCTCTCTCTCTCTCTCTTTGACCCTCTCTCTCTGACTCTCTCTCCTTCTCTCTCCCTCTTTCTCTTTCTCTCTACAGAATTCAATGTCTTTTTTGATTCATTATTTTTTTGAGATTTTTCCTTTTCTGTGTATGCGTCTCTCCTTCTCTCTCTCCTTTTCTCTCTCTCTCTCCTTTTCTCTATCTCTCTCTCTTTGACCCTCTCTCTCTGTCTCTGATTCTCTCTATTTTTCTCTCTCTTTCTCTCTCTCTTTCCCCAGAATTCTTTTTTATTCAGATTTTTCTTCAGATTTTTCTTTTTTCCTTTTTTGTGTATTCGTCTCTCTCTCCTTCTTTAACCCCTGTCTCTCTCTTTCTCTCTTTGACCCTCTCTCTATCTCTCTCTCTCTCTCTCTGACTCTCTCTCTCTCTCTGACTCTCTCTCTCTCCTTCTCTCTCTCCCTCTTTCTCTTTCTCTCTACAGAATTCAATGTCTTTTTGATTCATTATTTTCTTGAGATTTTTCCTTTTCTGTGTATGCGTCTCTCCTTCTCTCTCTCTCTCTCTCTCTCTCTCTCTCTTCCCAGAATTCAATATATTTTCTATTCATGTCTTTTTCTTCAGTATTTCTGTTTTTGTCTCTTGTGTATACGTCTCTCTCACACTCCCTCTCTCTATCTCTCTATCTCACTCTCTCGTTCTCTCTCTATTTTTCTCGAGAATTAAATACTTTTTCTGTTCACGTCTTTTTCTACAGATCTTCTATTTTTTTTCTGCTTTTATATGTATACGTCTAACTCTCTTTCTCTCACTCTCCAGATGTCACCCTCTTTACTATCCATGCTCTTTTTTTCAGATCTCCCTCGTTCTTTGTCTCTTGTAAATCTCTCCTCCTCCTCCTCCTCCTCCCCTTTATTTTCACCTTCTTTTCTTTTTTCTTTTCAGAAGGATTTTCACTTTCTTTCTTTTTTTCTTCTTCCTTATTTTTTTCATTTTTTTCTTGTTTCTTTCCGTCTGTTTTTCATTTTTTTCTTTCTCTTCCTTATGTTCTTTCTTTTCTTCTTTTTCTTCTATATTTTCACCTTTTCTTTCCTTTTCTTTTCTTTAACATCACCTTGTTTCATGTTTCTTTTCTTCCTTATTTTTACCCTTTTTGTTCTCCCTTTTCGTTACTATTTCCGTTTTTTTCTTTCTTTTCTTCCTTAGATTCTCTTTCTTTTCTTCTTCTATACTTACACCCTTTCTTTTACTTTGTTTTAACCTTCTTCCCTTTGTTTATTATTTTCACTGTCTTTTCTTTCAAATTTTCACATATTTTTCTTCTCTGTTCCCTTTTTTCATCATCTTTTTTTTCTTTTTTCTCTTCTTTATTTTCTCCTTTTCTTTTCCCTCCCTTATTTTCACCTTCTTTTTTTCCTCCATTTTTCCCCTCCTTTTCTTCTTTCTTATTTTCATTCTTTTCTTTCTCTATTCCTTATTGTTACCGTTTTTTTTTTCTTCCTAATTTTCACCTTTTGAAAATCGACTTAAAAGAAAAAGGTCAGCACTGATGCTTGTTTCGCTGAAAGAAAAGTTAGTACTACTTTCGGCAAAATATCTGTTATTACATCAAAGACATTGCAGAAGGTGATTGAACTTTAGAAATAAAATAAACAATTGCTTCCCTTCAAAAAATACTCGTCGCTAATAAAGAAAATATTTAAGGGAAACACGTGGGTCACTTTTTTTTTTTCTGATGAGTAGCTGATAGTGAAGTCAGATGAACGAATCTCAAATTCCACTGATAGGTAATTAGAAAGTCACTCAACTAGTACATATCAGGTTTACCTACATATAGATAGATCTTCAACCTTGTTAAGTCCGTTTTACAGCTGCATCTGCCTCATTGTAACCTGAAAAATCGGGGTGCATTTTTGTGTTTTCACCGGTAGAGCAGATGTGCTGCAAAAAGAAAAGAAAAAAAAATTCAAACAGGAATGCCGTTGAAAAAGACTAAATAAGAATAACTCAACATACGATCTTGTAACAATTACCAACTACATCAAAAGCAAGTATTTCCCTATTACCATTAAATACCTTTTTTTTTCTTTATTTATTATAATCATTTCATCCCCAAGAAAGGCAATAAAGTCACTAAGACGCAAGTGTTAGAGAATATAAGAAAAATAAAACATAATTAAAGAAAGCAAACAATAAAAGAACAAAAATTAAAACAGAAGATAACAATTAACATAGCATTTGAATTTTTAAAGACCGAACTTGACTTGGAAGCAAGAAGCCGGAAGAAAGTTCCACAAGCGAGACGTGCGAGAGAAGAAACTGTTAACATAGAACTTACGGTTGCCTCCAGCCATTTCAACTGATAAATGATGAGACCTTGCAACCAATATAGTGCTACGCTTAAATTCATAACTCCTAGATGTCAAAGAAGAAATATTTATTGATTTGATTTTTAGGGTTTATCAACCTTCTGGCAGGTTTTTAAAGCCAGAAAACATTTCAGATTGTAAGAATTTTTATTACAGATAATAATGATTTACTCACACAGATTCTACTATTTAATCCATAAGTGGGTAAGGTGATCGATTCATATCTTTCCCAAAGGTTTTTTGCGGTTAAATAAACATAACGACCCCCGATCAGAATTGGAACACGGCTATCTGATTTCCAATTCTGAGCCGTTATCAATTACACCATCCTCACATCCAAGCTTGCAGGACTTCGTATTCCAAAGCGGGCACCCCTACGCGGACTGACAAAGCTCGACGTTACTTAACTTCGGTGATCGTACAAGAATTGATGTTTCAACGTGATATGGCTGTAAGTCAAGGACAGATGGAGTCACGCCTTCTTCAAATTTATTCGCGTGGAATTTAATTTAAAATATTTTTGACATTGCATTAAAATTGACTGGAAAGCAAGAAGCTGAAGAGAGTTTGGTTTGTTTTGTTTTACGGCATATCAACACCTCAATGGGTTATTAAATGCCGACAACTTTTTTTCCAGGTAATATTTTGTTTTGTCAAAAATCTATTTCTGGCAATATTTTTTTTCCTCAAAAATGTATAGCGTGTAATATATTTTTTTTCAAAAACGTATTGCTGGTAATATTTTTTTTTTCGAAAATATATTGCTGGTAATAGTTTTTTTCTTCAAAAATTTATTTCTGGTAATAATTTTTTACAAAGTATTTCTGGTATTAAAACCTATTTTTACACTTTTATAATGCTTTTTACCTGTGTTTCGGGATTAACTTTTTGCCCATAGCTGGGATCCTAACAGGTGCTACCACCCTGGGTTGCTGTTCATTTTACTCTAAAAATCTATTGTTGGTAATTTTTATATAAAAATCTATTAATGGTATTTTTACTATAAAAACGTATTTTCATATTTTCCTGGTCTTTAATTTTTGTTTGGGATTTGCCCATAGCTGGGACCCTAACAGGTGCTACCACCTCGGGTCAAGGTGGATCTGGGAACACCAGCAATTAAGATGTGATTCCACGCTCCTCAAAACCTCCTTGCTGCTGGAAGTAGTTTATCGTCATACCCAGGACGGCTGAAGAGGGTTCCACAAGTGGGAAGTGCAAGAGAAGTAACTGTTAACATAGAACTTACGGTTCCATCTAGTTATTTCAGCTGTAAAATGATGAGACCTTACCGCCAATCTAGTACTGCGTTTAAATTCATAAAGTCTAGGTACCAAAGAGGAAAGCTCATCAGAACAATTCGCATGAAAATAATTAAAGAGAAAGCACAAGGAAGCTATATTGCGGCGGTGGGAAAGTGACTGATCCAGACCAATTGCAGATTCTTCATTGGATTTTATCAAAAATCTAACGGCAGCACCAGACCAGATGTAGCAGTAGTATTCAAACGAAAGAGGAATGTTAGATTTATGAATATGCAAGACTATGGAGAGAAAATTTGTCAAGCACGACACAGTGAACCAACTTTACTACCAGCAAACCTAGCAATGAATCTTACTTATTATGTGTGTGTGTGATTTGTGTGTGTGTGTGTGTGTGTGTGTGTGTGTGTGTGTTTATATATTGGATCGGATTTCCTACATTTTTCAACCGATTTCAACAAAACTTCACAGGACTACGTAAAATTACCTTGCGGTGGTTCTGACAGCGCCAAAATTGAAAAAACACAATTGTTTTTGCACGAAATCAATTTGAAAACACGATTAAGAGGCATTAATGAAAGGGGGACAATTCATATCGAGTTATACTTATTATAAAACCCAGGTTGTTTGTTTGTGTGTGTGTGTGTGTGTGTGTGTGTTCGTTTATATATGGGATCGGATTTACTACATTTTTCAACCGATTTCAACAAAACTTCACTTTTTTTTGGCAGGTAGTGTTTCTTATTGTCTTGCACACTTTTTTTCTTTATTTTTACATTCAGAATGCTTTAAAAATTCCATTTACAAGACAATTGTTTATAATAAAATTCTATTCAATCGGTAGATTCATAAGGATTGAAAACAATGTTTTTGTTTGAGTTTGGGTTTGATCAATTCGTAAAAAAAAACAAAAACAAAAAAAAAAACTAATTAAGACATGCGTGTTCGTCAACGTTAAACAATAATTTTTGTCAATTATAGATGAGTTCTTGTGGCGAATGGGCAAATTGTAATGGTTGAATTCGTCGTGAATCTGATTAGGGAAGTTTAGCATAGGAAGAATTGACCAGCCTCACCCCACTTTTGGCCTTGAGCCAGAATTGTTCTTTTTTAATAATAAATCAACATAATATTTGGATGCAAGAAACTCGGCATGGTCAGCAAGTTTGTCTCGCTTGATCAATTACGACTAATTAGTGAGTTCGATCCTCACTGGGTGCCCAATACTTTCGGTCTTGTGCCACGTCTAAGCTACGCTTAGAAAATGAAGATAACATTTGTATGGAACCCAAGTTGCTTGCACAATTCCCAATAAATTACCGTCCCCATTCGACTATGACGATTTTTGGGGACAATGGGGGAAAGGAAAGAAAAGTTTCAAAATGTAACCTTCTTTTCCCGAGTGGATTTGACGATTAAACATTTCTGTCGCCCCATTCTCATTTTCAGGTGACCGGAGAATCTAACGGCAGAAATGGCGTGGGAGTAAAAAAAGAAAAAAAAAAAAAAAAAGAAAAAGTAAACTAATAAACGAGATCAAAACTTATAAGACTTCTTAGAATTATAAGAATTCATTCTTAGAATGATATTCTATATGGATCGTCTCTCTCTCTCTCTCTCTCTCTCTCTCTCTATCTATATATATATATATATATATATATATATATATATATATATATATATATATATATATATATATATATATATATATATATATATATATATAGTATTATAAGACACGAACCGTTAAAAACATCATTTTTTCATTGAAGTCAGAAAATTGAGCTCAACTCTTCAGATCTCGTAATGCCAATAAATATATATATATATATATATATATATATATATATATATATATATATATATATAGTATTAAAACACCAACCCTTAAAGAACCATGAGATTATATTTATTTCATTGAGGTCAGAAAATTAACCTCAAATCTTCAAATCTCGTAATGTAAATAACAAACATATATATATATATATATATATATATATATATATATATATATAGATAGATAGATAGATAGATAGATAGATATTATAAAACACGAACCTTTAAAAAAAAACGTGATTATATTTATTTCACTGATGTTGGAAAATTGACCTCAACTCTTCAGATCTTATAATGCAAATAAACACACACACACATATATATATATATATATATATATATATATATATATATATATATATATATATATATATATATATACCAGGTGTAACAGCAAAATTGTCAAAATCGTGTAACAGCAAAATTGTCAAGTTTTATATAAAATTTTGAACCGTTGTATATTAGAAATGATTACCTCTAAATTAAAATGATGATCCCTCTTCCTGTTGTGACCTCCTGATCCAGTTTTCCTTTCTACTGCTCCTTCTTTTTTAAACTTATTCACCGTTCTCTGGATGGTTCTTGGATGGGCTTCGAAGATGGAAGCCAGAGTATGAATGTTGCTACCATTACTGAAATCCTGAATGATCTTTTTCCTCTCAGTATTGCTCAGTTGGGAAGAGAGTGGGACTAACACAAAAAAAATTTAACCTGTTCTCTTTCTAGCTGAATAACTTAAAAGGTTTCTTTTCAGTGATCTATGCGAATAATGGTGTCAAGATGGCTAAAAGCCCTCATATGAAAACCTGGAAAAAAGAAACAAAATCAGTTTAATGTTTTTTAGATATTTTGTCGGGTGGACAATTCTGGTGTTACACGATATGAACAATTTTACCCTTATACCTGGTATCTTTTACAAACTTTGGTGGCATGTTACTGACACCGAAACAAGGTAAAATGGAAACATTTTCTGATACAGCCGTGCAACCTCGCGTCCATTACCATTCGCGCAGCCGTGTGTAAAAATCATATCTGCCTGCTCACGATATGAATATTCTGCCATTATTAAATGGAACACTTCGCGCTTAACTCATTACTACACATGTTAAATGCTGAAGACAGACTAGCCATAAATATACACGAATGACAAATGTAACCTAGTCTACATAACACGACAGCGTCATCAACCTTAAACTTTAAACTTAATAACTGAAAATGGAAGGATTTGCGGACATGTTTATATGGACTTTTGTCCTTGTTTTCGTGTGAGGAACCCGTCCCCAAATTTTGTAGAAGTATTTTTGATACACCCTATATATATATATATATATATATATATATATATATATATAGAGAGAGAGAGAGAGAGAGAGAGAGAGTGTGTGTGTGTGTGTGTGTGTGTGTGTGTGTGTGTGTGTGTGTGTGTGTGTGTTTACATTTGCGACTTTTCTTTTTTCGAAGAACTGGATTGTGACTATGGTAGTTGCGTTTAACCAAAAACGGTGGGGGGGGGAGTTGTTTTTTTTAATAAATTCTGGGTGTGGGCCAGTTCCCGCGAGGTAAGTCCTTTCAAATTGCAGCGTCTCAAGACATTTGCAGTTACCGCCCCCACGTGATTGTCGCTAAAGAAAGAAGAGAAAAAAAATTGCAATGTGGGTGGTAACACATTTTCTGTTCTTCGTGATCGTAGAGTGCCGAGAATGACAAAATGGCGATGTTTAGGCTAAAGGGAAAGATCACTTACGCTAGGTATGGCTTTATTTCATTGTATTTTATTTATTTTAAAAAAAAATTAAAATAACAAGCCTGGGAAAAACGTAAAGACATACAACACCAAGCTAGATTTAAATTCTTATAAAAATAGATTAACACATTGCTATCCCTGGATGCTGCAATGGATGAAATCGAAAGGTTGACACGACACGTACCATAAAAATGACGGCCATATTTAAATAATTTTGAAATTGCTTTGGTTATATTTTCCGCTGATTAGTCTCGAATTTTGACCTCAACAATTAATACTAGTGTCAAATTATATAAAGTATTCTTTCGTTTAAATCATTAAAACTAAAAAATATTCAAAGAAAACTAACACGATACGTACTATAAAAAAGGACAGCCATATTTAAATAATTTTGAAATTGCATTGGTTATATTTTCCGCAGATAAGTCTCGAATTTTGACCTCAACAATTAACATTACTGTCAAATTATATAAAGTATTCTTTCGTTTAAATCATTAAAAGTAAAAAATATTTAAAGAAAGCTAACACGAAACGTACTATAAAAAATGACAGCCATATTTAAATAATTCTCTTGTCTGGTCTGGTGCGCTTGATATATATTTACAGATTTATTGTTAAAATCCAAAGAATCACCAATATTATCGGTCCTGATCTGGCGGCTCAGCTTCGGTCATTTTCCCACCGACGTAAGTTTGCCGCCCTTTGCTTTTTCTATAAATACTTCCATGGTAATTGTTCGCATGGGTTCTTCGCTATAATGGGTAGACTCTTTGAATTTAAGCACAGAACGAGACTGGTGACGTGTGTAGAATAACAATACAATAAACAGCACTTACCGGCGTAAGGGTCCCAGCTAGCGTCCAGCTGGCAGACAAAAATAGCAGGTTGTAACTCAATAAAAACCCTGCAAACTAACTGATGAATCAAGCTGGTATTTTTACAGAAATACCTCCACTCATGTACCCGCAGCAAATCACAGCCCAAGCAATGGACTATCCCACTTTAGCACAATGAGATGCTCCATGGCATCATAAATAGCTTTCTTTCTCACACAGACTTTGATCCAGTTTGAGATTCCCAACCTCCCCAGTTTGTTTTTGCCCCCCCCCCATTTATCTCGTCTGGGTCAGCGTTATATTCTCCCATGCCCGTACGGTATTTTTTATATCCTATTCCCACTCCCTTAGCGAGAGAGCTTCTTGATTTTGCCCCATGGGCAGAATACGGCGGCCTCTGTGGTTTTTTAGGGTTGGACGGGCCCTACTAACATCTGTTATGTTTGATTTGATTTATGTTAATATTTTAGTTTATTACTGGGTTCATCTCCCTCCCCTTTCATCCTTCATTATGAGATTTTTATGTATTATTTATTATCATTAAATTTTTATGGCATGGGGCGCGTTTTGTAGGTCCCCCCTTGTGAGGATGTGGTATTATGGTGTAAGGAGGATTGATTGGTGATGGATGAGTTCTGGTGGTGAATAGGCAAATTGTAATGAGTGAATGGATCGTGAATCGGATTAGCTAGGTATAGGATAGTTAGTGAAGACCAGCCTCAACCCCTCCCCTTTTCAGGCCTTGTACCACAATTGTATTTTTCGATACAATAAATATATAATGTACATATGGGGACTAGTTAGGATTTCATAGAGAATTTGAGGTATTATGCTGGACGCAGTAAGAAAGGTAGGAGTGAATGTTTTGTTTTGGTGGTAGGAATATTGTTGGTATGTTTGGATCTGTGTCTGTGACTAGCTAAGTTTAGAATTAAGACAGAAGAAGACCCCACCCCCTTTTTGGCCTTGTGTCATATGTTGTACAGTAGTACAAATAAATAACTATTCACTCAGCTTGCTCTACAACTGAGTGTTTATCTTGACTATGTGATTGCTCTACAACGTGGTCTCACCAATTTACAGCTGAGTTGGCTAAATGTCACTGTAAACCCTATTCTAACAGTTTCTTTTCTGGCTTCTCTTGCTTGTGAAACTGCCGGCTCCATGCGTTCAGGACAACTTTAATCTTAAAAAAATTAAATGTAATGTCAATCGCTATCTACTGTCCTCTTGGGTACTTTTCTTTTGTTCTCCCTCCTTAGTAATGTTTCTCTATTCTAAATTTCCCACATCCAATAACCCTTTGAGTCTTAGTGGCTTTACTATCTTACTTGAGGTGGACTCAATCTAAAAAGAGTAGCTTCTAGTATATTTCCAGTGTTTTTCTATAAACACTTTCATGGTAATTGTTCTGATGAACTTTCTGCTATGGTATATAGTCTTTATGAATTTAAACGCAGTACTAGATTGGCGGAAAGGTCTCATCAACTGACAGTTGACAAAGCTAGATGTAATCATAAGTTCTATGTTAAAAGTTACTTCTCTCCCACTTCCCACTTGTGGAAGCCTCTTCCAGCTTTTCGCTTCCCGGTCAACTTTGATCTTCAAAAATTTAAATGCAATGTCAATCGTTATCTTTTGTCTTCTTAATTCTTATTCTTTTATTGTCTTCTCTCCTTCATAATAGTTTTTCTCATATTATCTAATACTGCTGCACCCTAGTGGCTTTATTGCCTTGCTTGGAATGAAATGATTTTAAAAAGAGTTCGTTACATTAAATGTCACGCAAATAAATTTGAAGAAGGCATAACTCGATCTGCCTTCGACTTAAGGTGATAACACGTTGAAACGCCAAATTTTGCACGATCACCGAAGTTAAGTAACGTCGATCTTGGTCAGTACCAAGAGGGGTGACCGTTTGCGAATAGCAGGCGCTGCAAGCTTGGATGTGCGGATTGTGTAATTTATAATGGCTCAGAATTGGAAATCGGAGAGCCGTGTTCCAATTCCAGAAGATTTTAAAAGCCAACGAAACCGCCATCTTTTAATCACCATCCCTTTTAATGTGCCATCTACCCTCAGGTCGTAGACGATCATGACTCTCCGCAACTACATATCCTTTGCAGCTCTAAATAAATCATCTTTTCGTTATTTCTATACCCTGTTCCGCCATCTACCTACCTAAGCTCAAGTATGCTGTATGTTGTTTTTCGCTGTCCCTCTTGCTCTCAATCCGTCTTGTGAGTAACAGATTTTCCAAGCCTTCCATCCTCATTATGCGCCTCAGAAATTTCAACTGTTTCTCCCTGATGTTAATATAAATCTTCTTTATGTTTCCTTTTTCTCTAAAATCTCGTCGTTGCTCACATGTTCAGTCCAGGCTTATTTTTGCTTTGTATGATTGATGCTAACCTTCAGGATGGCAACTCATGGCGTCTTTTTGGTTTCATTTTTTCCACTGATATGAAGTGGAGTGATTTTATCGGATCAATTACTGGTTCTGCTGCTTAGGAAAAAGCTGGGCCGCTGTGTCAGGCCAAACAATTTGTTCCCGTCAAAATCTATCTTACGCATTTATAAATTTGCCATTCGTTCGTACATTGATTTTTTTCTGCCATATTTGGTCCGGTTCTCCTGCTGTATATTTCGAGATTCAAAAACCAAATTTAAATTCTGCAATGTTATCGGTCCTGACCTGACAACCCGGTTACAGTCATTTTCCTCACCGCCATAACGTGACTTCCTCTCTGTTTTTTCTATACATTTGTCTATTATTCTAATGAGATCTTCTCTTTGGTACACTTGTATACCCACCTCGTTCTGGGGCGATCTTTTGGTCACTGTGCCAATTAATACAATGTTGTATAGGCCCTTCGTTTGGGTCTGGTCTTGGTGCACGCATACTCTGTTGTATCATCTGCACAGATATTTACTGGTGAACTGAAAGTGATATTAGTCAGATCGTTAATATAGGGCAGGTTGAAACGAAGAGAGAACCTTGTAAAACGACAGCGTTGACCTCAATGTTTTAAGAAACGGAAGCGGACAGAGAAAAGTTCGCTGATCTGTTATGTAATATCACTCCTTTTACATGGCAGTGAATGCTGGACAATTTCCTCACGGACGAATAGAAATGAAACAACAACGATGTGACTCCACGGAAGAATACCAAGATTAGCATTCAGGGAGCGTGTGAACAACAAGGAAGTTTTAAAGAACACAGAAACGAAGAAAACATTTATACTTAGAATAAGAAAGAGAGTTGACATTTCTGGGGCACATAATGAGGAAAGATGGCTTAGAGAATTTGACACTCGCCTGACATACTGAAGAGGGCCAAAGAGAAACAGTAATGTAAAAAGAAAAGCGACCGCGAGCGCTAATAAGGTGAGGGGGTTACAAAAGATAGAAAATTATGGAAAGCCGTGATCGTATACGTCCCGGGACATAAAACAAGATATATGTACTAGTATACCGCTGGAACAAGGACATCATTCTGGGTGGCTACTACAAGCAGTGTGCTAGTTCTGGAGATATATGCACGCTGTTTTATTTGCAAAGTAATAAACATGTTGGTTTCGTAAATGTTTTCGAAATACGTTTTTTAGCGCCTTCAGGAGTTTTTTTTTTCTTTTTCTACTTTTGCCTAGTGCAGAAAAATAAAAAGAATAAATGGATGAATTAAAACAAGATGGAGACTTAGAAAAAGAATAAAAAAAAAAGACTAAAAGCCGAAGCAAAAAGAGTAATTTGAAGAATATCCTAGAAGGAAAGAAAAAAGAAGAAAGAAGAAGAAGAAAAGAAATGCAAGAAGAAGAAGAAGGAGAAGAAGAAGAAGGAGAATCTTCTTCTTCTTCTTCTTCATCAAGCTCATGACTTCTTCTTCTTCTTCTTCTTCTCCTCCTCCTCTCTCTAGTTTTCTCCTCTTTTCTTCTTTTTACTATTTTCTTCTTCTTCTTCTTCGTCTTCTTCTTTTCTTCTTCTTCTTCTTCTTCTTTTCTTCTTCTTCTTCTTCTTCTTTTTCTTCTTCTTCTTCTTCTTCTTCTTCTTCTTCTTCTTCTTCTTCCTCCTCCTCCTCTTCTAGTTTTCTCCTCTGTTTCTTCCTTACTATTTTTCTTCTTCTTCTTCTTCGTCTTCTTCTTTTTCTTCTTCTTCTTCTTCTTCTTCTTCTTCTTCGTCTTCTTCTTTTTCTTCTTCTTCTTCTTCTTCTTCTTCTTCTTTTTCTTCGTCTTCTTCTTCTTCTTCTTCTTCTTCGTCTTCTTCTTCTTCGTCTTCTTTTTCTTCTTCTTCTTCTTCTTCGTCTTCTTCTTTTTCTTCTTCTTCTTCTTCTTCGTCTTCTTCTTCGTCTTCTTCTTTTTCTTCTTCTTCTTCTTCTTTTTCTTTTTCTTCTTCCATGTCTTGTTTGCTATTTTCTTCTCTTATTTTTCTCGAGTTCTTTTTTATTTTTTTCTTCTTTTTTATTTTTTCTTCTAGTTCTTCTATGCTATTTTCTTCATCTTCTTCTTCATTAGTTTTTTTTTTACTATTTTATTCTTTTTTCGTTTCTTCTTTCTTTAGTTTTTCTTCTTTTTTCTTTCATTCTTTGTTTCTTTATTCATTTATTTTATTTCTTTTTTGCTATTTTCTTCCCTTTCTTCTTTTAGTTTTTCTTTGTCGTTTTTTATTCTTCTTTTCTCGTTTCTTCTTTCTTTAGTTTTCCTTCTTCTTTTTTTCATTCTTTCTTTCATTCATTACTTATTCTACTTCTTCATACTGTCGAGTTCATTGTTAGTTTCTTTTCCGTTTTCTTCTTCTTTTTCTTTGTTCGTTTCTTCTTCTTTCTCTATTTCTACTTCCATTTCTTCTTCTTCTTCTTCTTCTTCTTCTTCTTCTTCTTCTTCTTCTTCTTCTTCTTCACCGCTAGTATATTTTCTTCTTTTTTTATTCTACATTTCCTTCTTATGTATTTGGTCTTTTCTCCAGTTTTTCTTTATTATTTCTCTTCTTTTTTTTTGCTCATTGTTCCTTCTTTTTTCTCGTTCTTCTTCTCCTTGGCTACTTTCTCTAGTTACCTTCTTCTTCTTCTTCTTCTACTCTGGGATCTTTTTTTCTTCTTCTTCTTTCTCTAGTTCTTCATTGCACGTTTCTTCTTCTTTTTCTAACTTCTCTCTCCTCTCTTTTTCTCCTTGTCCTTCTTTTTCTCCTTCTATTCTTTCTTCTTTCATTACTTGTCACCCCACTACCTATACACTTCCCGCCTCTCCGCTTTCAATAATAATCTTCTCCTGTCCTTCCAAATTTCACACTTAAAGACTGTACAAACATTTTAAAATTTATCTATCGCCATTCTCCCGATTTCCTATTTGTGTTTTCTGTTTCGTTTCGTTATTCTCAGTTTTCATCCTTCCCTCCGACACCTATCGTTCCCGGTTTTACATCTACTCTTTCCGCTGCTGGTGTAGCCATCTTGCCTTAAAACACTCTTTTCTCGCTCTTTATCGTGGGTAAACACATTTAAAGTCTTAGACCAACAAAGAGGGATTTTGCTAAAGCTGACGATCACAAGAATACGCATTGAAGTCAAGCAGTGACAAAATAGCTATACACCTTTAAGCAAATACATTCACCAGAAAGTAAACAAAAGAAAACAGAAAGAAAAAAATCGTCTATAAAAGTCTACATATATCTTCACATATATACACACGTATAAAGATTTTATGGGACCATTATATGCGAGACTTGGTATTGTTTTACGCGTGTGTTTTGCTCATGGTTGGATCTGTGCTCTTTATCTATGGGCTTGCCTATTTTCATTTATTTTCATTTTTAATTTTTCACGTCATATCATTTTAAGACATAAGCGATCATGGCTTTTCTTTAACATTTGGGAGTTATCACAACTTCTTGGGAGACTTCCTGGCTAGAACCATTTGGAAAACATGGACCTTCGTACACAACAACAAAAAAAGTATCAAAAGAACATATTTCCCCATGACACCGCTTTTATTATAACTACCTTCACTCCTCGGCAATGTTCTTTGTTTTAAAAAGCGATGATTAGAATTGTAATAAAACGTAAACACAGAAAATTGTATTGATAGATTTTTCATTCTTGGGAATTGAAAACAAAAATAATAAACTCTATTTATTTATCATATTGTTTATTTACACTATTTATTGTTATTTAGAAGAGTTGACAATCAATTCAAACTTTATATAATGGTAGATTATAAATATTTCCTTATAGTTGCTTCACAAATTTTCATAATGTAGTAAATGTATATAAAGTTGTGAAAAAAATGTTTTCATGTCTACTTCTTTATATATTAGTAAATATGTTGGATTATAACAATTAAAAGTCATTGCACTGTATATAGACCACGACATTTAGAAACATACATAACAAACAGTCTATTTGTTGAATTACCGCCCCCTGATGATAGTTACAGGCGGCACGAAATTTGAAAGAATCGATCTTTTTCTCGGCGAGGTTTCACAGCGGAAATACGTATTCTTTTCGCTCTTGCAAAATGTGAGTAATCAACTACAGACACTTAAAGTAACTTTGAACTTTTGAACTTTTCACCTTCATTTTATTTCTCATGTTTTTTTTTGCGGGGGAGTAAAATGTCTTGCCAATATATTTTTAAAATTTTGTGTCAAATTCTATATCTTATTTGGGATTTATATGAAGCCAACAAAACTGTTAGCGGGTCAAATGTACCAGGAGTTTATAAAATCTTATCAGAAGTGTTTATACTCGCAACTCATGATAAATATTTCATTGTATAAGTTTTTAGAATGTAAATATAAAATTATTCTTGTGAATAACCAATCTAATAAATAAACCGTGTTTAATATTTTTATTGTAAATTCTCAAGAAAAAAAAAGATGTATAAATTTACTTTCATCATATAGTGATTTCCCAAGCGTAGCTCAGATGTGACACAAGTATGGGGCACCCAAGGAGGATCGAAGTCACTACTCAGTCATAATTGCGCTAGGCAGACAAGCTTGCTAACCATTACACTACCTCGAGGTGCCCCGCTTTCGTTATATATTTAGGTTTTATTCCAATTCTAATCATCCCCTTTTGAAAAGATAAACATTGCCGAGGAGTAAAGTTAAGTATTTTAACTTTACTCCTCGATGTCATGGAAAAAGCCTGTTCTTTTGACACTCCGTATTCTTTACGGGCACGAAGGCCCATATTTCCCGGACATTTTTCATGAGGCTTGTTACTAAGCCTGATTATAACGAAGCTGTGTTTCGATCAGGATAATGAAACTGCTGATATTCTGGAGAAATACAGACTGGATTAATTTCAACCAATCGAAAGAACGGCATTTGAAATCTGTGACTTAAGGTGTAGGTCACTTGCTGGATTGATGAATCACTAGAGACGCCATCAGCGGGAAGGAAATCAACAATGGTCATGGATTTTTATTGATTTTTTCATTTCTTTTTTACGGTTTATGAACCCTTTTCAAATTATTTAAAGCCAGAAAATATTTTTAGATTGTAAATTCTGATCGTTTATTTCGTAGTTTGTTTTGGTCTGGGAAGTTAATTATAAATATTTTTCCTCCAAGCAGAGTTTTTCCCTCCAAGCATGTGGCCTGACGATTGCATCCAGCATGAAACAGACTGTCTATGTTCACTTTTATATTTACACACGCTCTATCTCTGATATTGTGCACTTTATCCTATAATTATAGCAAAACTATATTTCTTCTTTATCCCATAAATATATTAAAACTATATTTCTTCATATATATATATATATATATATATATATTATAATATAGGCAAAAACATTTTTTTCAAACAAATGGAAAAAAAAGGAAGTAACGCTTTACATACGGTTTGCTTAGAAGAAGAATTGTTCATAACTATTTTTAGTTCTCACCAGTCGAGGTGCAACTAAATGCACCGAAACGAAGTTGCATCTTTGTAGCGAGTAAACTGTTTTTGTCTATATGAAAAAAATATAATAAATAATTATTGCTCCTTTGGGGTAATAATGAACGTTAGAATTTAACGTTATTCTGAATTTATATATATATATATATATATATATATATATATATATATATATATATATATATATATATATATATATATATATATATACAGGGTGACACCCAAAAACGGAAATTTTGAAGTGCGTATTGTCAGACATGAGCAAGTGGCAACACTGCGAGACTGTGACCTTGAGCAAGTAAACATTTCGACATTTAGAATTCAAAAGTGAGGAAAAATTATAAGGAGTGTGTGTAAAGTGAAAAAAAAAATGATGAAAAGGGCAAATAATTATTAGATTTTACACGTATACAGGTAAATGTGAGGAGTTTATTTTTCAAAAACTATTTATAGACAAAAGTAAAAATATTGTTAGGTTCGTTTTTAATTTTTAAAGTCACGAAATGCTCATAAATATTCATCAGGTTAGCTGAAAAGTTAAGGTAAACTATAGAGGATGCTAAGTGGCATAATTTAATGTCTAATTAATGAAAGTGGATAAATAATGTTGTTGAATATTTTTTATGTAATTAATATTCGAATTATTTTAGCATGGGATAAATTTATGTCTTATATATTTTTAATCGACAAGAAGTTACGAATTTAATCGTTTCCATTTAATTTTTTAACATTTTTATAGTCATTTATGTTGGCTTTGGGAAGGAGTAATTCTTTTAGGCATGGAGATATTTGAAAAAATTCGTAGCGCAGATTTATATTTTGGTCAGATTCAGTAGCAGCACTCTCAAGAACTTTCCGTCTAAGTAAGTTACTTTATATTCTGTCTCTGGAAAAGTGCGGGTGAAATAACAGTAAATTCAATTGGTGAACGAGAGTCAGCCAACGTTCTATCCTTCGGACTTGTGTCTTATCGTCATCAACGACCTTCACGATGTCATCAGTTCCCAATTAGGTATTTATCTTGATGACACAGCTATTTACTCATGTGTTAGTAGTAAATCGAACAGCTCCCACAAAGTAGAACTGATAGCTACTCTCTAAAATTACCCGCAATCAATTGTTAGCCGGGGCAAGAAATGGGTTGTAAATTTTAACGCCAACTGTCTTTTAACCATTGTGATGATTAAATGGTAGCAGTTTCTTTTTTCGTTTTCTTCAGCATGGCTAGTTCTAACCTCCAGCAGAGTAACTCTTTGCCTCTTCTTAGTCTCACGTTTTCCACTGACATAAAGTGGAGCGACTATATTAAGTCAACTGCTAGTTTTATTGCAAGGAAGGTTGATTCATTGTGTCGTTTGAGACAATTTTTCTTGCCAGATTCAATTTTACACATTTATAAATCTAACATTCGACTGTGCATTGACTACTGCTGCTATATCTGGCCTTGTGCTCCTGCTGTACATCGCGAGAATCTTGATAAAATCCGAAGAAGGGCGTGTTATGCAGTCGATCTTGACCAGGCATATCGACTTCTGTCACTTTCTCACCGACGTGACATGGCTTCTCGCTGTCTTTTCTACAAAAAATTGTTATCGGTTGTTCTCATGAGCTTTCCTACTTGGTATCTCGAAGATATGAAGTGTACTACTTGATTGGCAGTTAGGTCTCATCGTTTTAAATTCTCTTAAAATAGTTTCTTTTATCGCACTTATCACCTGACGGGCTCATTTCCGGCTTCTTGATTCCCTGCCGCCTACAATTTTCAAAAGTTTAAAGGCAACGTCAATCGCAATCTTCTGTCCTCCTGAGCCCAGTCCTTTTATTGGCTTACGTCTATACCACGTTGAAACGTCTGATAAACGAAGTTAAGCAAAGTTGAATCTGGTCAGTACATAGATGAGTGACCGCTGGGGAATACCAGGTGCTGTAAGCTGGGATGTGCTGGTGGTGTAATGGATAAAAGCTCGGAGTGAGAAATCGAAGAGCTGAGTGCCAATTCTTGTCAGGTTTGTTATATCCACTTAAGGGCAAATACCATTGAGAAATGTATGAATCCAGCTCTTCTCCCCAGCTATGGGTTAAATATTAATACTTGTATTGTAAAATCATTATTATATAAAAAAAAAAAATTACAATAAAAAAAAAATATGCGTTGGTTTTAAATAACCTAAAAGGGGTTGATAACCCGTAAAAAAGTCTGTGTTCCCTTCGTGGCAATCGAAAGATATATGGGTACATTACTTCTCTCCAACCTTAGCTGTATATTCATTAAAAAGTCGGGAAACCATTTCACTCTCTTTTCAAGGAAAAGTTAACAAATGCCAAGGAAAAGGAAGCTGTGAAGAGTCCTTACTGCCTTCGTCTTGTCATTTAAGAAGGAGAATCCAATCTCTAGATTTCAATTAACAAAGCGGGATCTTTTTACACAAATACTATCTTTTTTATCCTAAGGTCCACTTAATGCAAGGCTCAAGAGCCACTCGCGGTAGATGGTTATTAAATGTAAGAGGGGGTGAGAGGAAGTGAAGATTATGAGGATAAGGGGGATAGATAGCGATTGACCCTTGAGTTGAAGAGGTTAAGATCGTGGTGTTCACTGAAGCTAAAACGTATTCGATTTTTTCGAAGTGAGTGGATCGGGCCGAGAACTTTTAAGCACTACTCGATCTGATCTTTTTTTTTCTTTTTTTTTTGTTAGTTTTTTATTATTATTATTATTTCTCGTATTATGATTTTGAATTGGCAAATGCTGAGAGTCAAAGAATAAAGATATTTTGGAAATGATTGTCATCGCCGCAAGTTATACGTCGAAAGAAATGCTGTATCAGGAAGACATTGCTGGTGTTGCCCTAATGGACCGCCATTGTTTTCGTAAAAAGACTCGGCAAGTAGCGAAAAGAGAGAGGGGTAAGAACAAGAGGAGAAAGATGAGTGTTCCAAGATGATGGATATAAAAAGGGAGAGAATAGAATTGTTGAAATGAAGCAGAGATTGAGATAGGGAGATAGAAAGAGAAAGAGGAAACGAGATAAAATGAAATACAAAACAAAACAAAAAGAAAGAGGTCTGCTCTCAAAATAAATCAACCATTTTAAAGGAAAAACGAAAAATGCGTGGAAAGAAATTCTAACAGAGAATTCCCGTGCGATATATAAAGACACAAAAAACTTGCGTGCGTGAGGAAGCAGAGAAAAATGGACGAGATGAGGTGGAGGCGGATGAAGAAAGTAAACAAAGAAAAAAGGTGGTGGAATGGTCAGTCAACAAGGGGTAGATCAAAGGACCCGAACGAGGACGACTAGATACTATGAAACGATACGTCGGTTCAGATTCCTTGTCCACTATGAATCTCTCTGTGTCCGTTTCTCTCACACTCTCAGAGTTGGCCTTTTCTTTTTTATTATTAAAGCGTCCATTATTTTTAATCGTCTTTTACAAATAGATGAAGTTTTTTTTTTTTTTTTTTAAGCATTTCACCCCAAGCAAGGCGGGAAGCCACTAAGACGCAAGGGGTTACAGAAAATTTAGAGCAAGATCAGATAGGAGTGATAGAAGAAAGGATGAGGAGAAGGGTAGTGGATAGGTCAAGGCAACTGGAGATGTCGATTGACATTACACTTGAATAGCTGGAAATTATAGCTCTCAGGGAAACTGGAATAGGGATGGGAGTTCCACAGGCGAGAGGTGCGAGACATGAAGCTATTGGAGTAGAAGAGACGGCTACATTTAGGAGTTTCGACAGTGAAGGGGTGAGAGCGGGATGCCAGCCTCGTAAGGCGATAGAACTCATGACGTCTGGGAACCAGCGAATGTAGCTCCTCGGAGCAATTGCCATGAAAGTATTTGTAGAACAGACAGAGGAGGCGACGGCGCGTCTGTGAGAGAGTGACTGTAGACGAGATGCCAGGGCAGAGCCAACCACATTGCATATCCGCCTCTGCAGCCTATCAAGAACCCCGAGGCAAACAGAAGGGGCACCAGACCATATATGGCAGCAATACTCCATGCAAGGACGAAATGTTAATATTTGTGTTTTCTACTAGTATGTTCCTAATGGAGTCTGGTAAATTTGTGTGTGTGTTTAAATGGGTTCTAATGGAGCAGTGATCAGATAGGTGTAACGTAAGACGTCTGGATAAGCATGTGGTTGCGTAACCGATGTAATTATTTATCAGTCCGGTTTGATTAGGAACACAGTTCCTTAAGGGGCATTTGAACTCATAGATAATGTTCGTTCTTTGTAATTTTGACTTAGCTGGTGTGTTGTTATTTTTGTAAAAAAAAAATTAAAATAATGGAAGCTTTAAGAATAAAAAAGAAAAAGCCAACTTTTAACAATATTAACTACGAACAAGGACACAATGTGCTAACCGTATTCGGAAATTTAAAACATCTCTACAACGCACTAAAACATACACATAATGCACACACTCAATAAATCTGAAAAAATTGAATCATCCTTGATAATGGCTAAAGGTATAGCCGAAAGCGCTCGGAATTATAAAACATTTGGACAGTTTTTACACACTCTTTGTCCAGAAAAGAAAGCTCTTGTTCGAACACAAGAAAATTAAATAAAAAGCTTAACCTTAGTATCTTGTCTGTCGTTTTAATGAAACATGCATAAACGAAGGATTGCTGCCTAAATATACAACTATATATATATATATATATATATATATATATATATATAACTATATATATATATATATATATAACTTTTCTTTCTATGTACCGTGTCCTTTTTCTTTCCATGTACCGGACGTCTCATTTATTTCCCTTTAACTCAACTCTCCAAGTTTTTTTGTTTGTTTTTTTTGGGGGGTAGTGGGGGGGCGCACCGCTGCTGTTGCCTGTTATTGAACTCACAACTCTTTGGGTCTACTCACTGGATCTAACCAAGGTCTTTCTCCAGTGGGCCGTGTGCCCTTGAGACATCCCTTGAGAGGCATGACACGTGGAACTAGAACACTCTACCCCGGTGGGCGAAAATAAAGGGTTCGATTCGAAATTCCAATCGCCTGAAGAATGCCGGAGCGTGCAACGGCCGAAACATTGTGAATATGGCAATGAAGATGAGGATATAATGTAAATAATGCAGGAGTCTTATAAAATTAAGCATGCCATTCAGGAAGTCCACGCGGTCTGCAGTTTGGCCATAGCGAATATAAAACCTCATTTCAACATAAACATTCGGTACCTTTTAATTGAAAAGTACTTCAAACTTTGGTTCTTGGTGGGGAAAGGGGTTTTAATTAACTTTCAGGTAACGACCAAAGTTGATATTTCTAAATGACGATTACGTACGTTTTTACAAAGTGACTGTAAAATATTTTTTAAATAAATTTTTTAAAAAATAGCGAAGAACGAGAGTTGAAAGATGAGAAAAAGAAAAAATGGCGGAGAGACGCCTTTTCCATCGACAGTCAGTTTATTTTCCCAGTTACTTTATTTATATCGGCACCCCATTTTCAAACCCCAATTCCTAGATTGCATCTGACGACCATTCGCATCCTTCAAACCCACTCCGCCCATTAACGTTCTACCAATCTCTCTCAGAACAACAACTTCGCCAGTTTTGGCATTGGCCATTTCCTAAACACAACTCCTTCAACTGATCCTATCAACATCGCTGATATTTTTTCCTTGGTTTGTGCAGAATTCTGCAAACTTGTCTCCCTACTTCACTCTTGATTCATGCTGTCACTTATTGTTTAGCGATAAGAATTGCAGACTAAGTTTTTATCGCAATAGTGATTTTACAAGTATAGCTTAGATGTGGCACAAGGCCTAAAATAGGGTGCACCCAGTGAGGATCTAACTCACTACTCAGTCGTAATTGTTCTAGCGAGACAAGCTTGTTAAACATTACACCGCCTCGAGGTGCCCTAAAGTGATTTTCCAAGCGTAGCTTAGATGTGGCACAAGGCCGAAAGTTGGGGGCACCCAGTGCGGATCGAACTCATTGCTAAGTCGTAATTGCTCCAGCGAGACAAGCTTGTTAACCATTACATCGCCTTGTGTTGTTTTCGCAATATAAGAGTGACATAGGTTCGAACGTTGCCGAATAGAAAAATTTCTGTATCAAGTCTCTCGAATGTCCAAGCCAGTAGACGTTGAGTAATTTTGTTTAAAAAAACAGTAATGTCTACCCAATAATTTGTATTCATTAAATATAACATTTAAGTCAGTCAAGGGCAACGTTCTGCCCGCGTGCCACATGTGGCCCTTCTCGCTTTCTGAGTAGCACGCTGAATTCCATGAGGAAACGAAGGTTTATTAAAATTTTGTTTATTTCGTTTCGACCCCACTTGTTCACTCACTTGTTCACTCACATCTTCTCTCATGCATAACCCCATACATAAACAATGATTAAGCACAATGTTTCTTGAATTTTGTCACTTTTCGTTTAAGGTAACGTTTTCATCATTTTAAACGATTGTTGATTTTCACTACGGAAAACCATGTGTGCAAATATCATCTGCTTTAGAAACAGAGAGTTCATCATAATTTTTTTTTTTTTTTTTTTTTTTGTCTGCAGAAGAAATAGATTTTTTGGAGAAGGAACATAATTTTCTCTGGAGAAGAAATAGATTTTTTTTTTTAATTTAAAAATTAATTTTGTATTTTCAAATAAATCAATAAGAAACAGCTCACGTACAACAGTGTGTGTGTTAACCACTGCTAGCTGTAATAAAACGTCATTTTTTTAAATTATTGAGAAATCTATTCCAAAAATAATCAACCTTTCACCATTTCTATGGCAGATGCTTACGCATATGGTGTTCTGTGATGAAACAGCTTCAACGAAAAATTACCTTGAATCTTTTTTAGCGGTGCGGTCCGCCTTATGATGAGCTATATCACAAGCGGCCCACTGGTCGGAAAAGGTTGCCCATGCCTGATTTAAGTTTATAGTAATGGTATTTTACGGCCTTATCACGTTGAAATACTAGTTCTTGTTTGATCTCGTAGGTAAGCATGTTAAGTCTGGCCAGTAGCTAGATGGGTGACCGCTGGAGATATCAGGTGCCATAAAATTGGATGTGCGGGTGTTGTAATAAATAGCGGCTCGCAGTGTAAAATGGGAAAGCCGTGTTCGTATTCCAGTCGAGTTTGACGCTTATGTGTAAATATACTTGAGGAAGACATGAATCCATTACTTTCCCGTCATCAAGTTAAGTAGCAGGGTAGACTGAGTTCTATAGCCTTAGTTTGGCAACCAGTCTACAGAAGAAAGTAACGGCAGCCTACTGCGTTAATTCTTTGGAATTATTCCATCTTAGCAATTCAAGAATCCTCAGAGAATTAGAAGTTCTACCAGGATCCATTATTGGCGCCCGCAATCTTAACAACATAAAATATTCAGATGACATAGTGTTGGTAATAGACAAAAAAAGGAAACTATAGTTAGACGTAAGAATATTTTTGAGCGTTCTTAATTTAAAAGAAACTTGAAACTCTAACGATATTTTTATTTTTTTTTTCAAGCATTTCCTGAATTTTTATTCGTTAAAAGTAGGACTCCTTGGAGAATGTAAATCACCTACTTTTTTTTCAAGCTTTCACTATTCTAACGGAAAATTTGTTCTGAATGCGATAAAACTATAACATTATTTAATTATAGAAGCTTTTGATTGCCTCTGTAAATAAGTTATATTAAAGACTTTATTGTCTGAAGAAATAAAATTCTTTGGATGAATAATGAATTTTTACAAGATTTTTTCATTTTTTTAAAAAGTTTAAATATAATAATTTATAATAGTTTAAAACCGTGTAAAATTCTGTATTGGTTTATTTCCTGGATGTGATATATTAATTAAGGGAAAACGAAAATTACGAATCCAAAATTGAAAAGATTAATAAACGTACTTACACTATTCTATTTTTAAAATATTTTTTTATTTTTTTTATTTGTTCCCTTTTTTCATCTATGAAAGGCAAACGTGACATTATTATGAAAAGGTCACGTGATCTACGAGTTTTGTCCCTTTACAGAGAAATTAATTTAAGAAAATTTTATAGTATTTTTTTTATTTTTGCATAAAGCATCTTCGAAAGGTGAATAAAAGTCAATAAATTATTAGATAATTGCGGAAAATATGTTCATTTGTAAAAATTACTAGGTAGTTAAAAACCAAAACAAAATGCATTCACTTAGATTTCGTAAATTTATGTCAATTCTGGCCCTCCATAAGCTGTCATCGCTTCGTCACTCAATCGTCCATTAATCATTGCCTTATAGGACTAATCATTAACAAATAGTTGTATATTAATTTTTATGCTATAAGTAAGTATTTATTTCAAATCAGATTAATTTAACTTTAAATTTTCTAATTTTACTCAAATAACGTGTCAGGAATATTTTTTGTTTTTTTCGAAGATTTTTAAAATCGATAAATTTGTTTTGTTTACAAATTTCATAAAATTAAGAAAATGGCCGCTTTTAAGAAAATTTAAAGAAATCGAAATTAAATTTAACATTCCAATCTATATAATTTCTATCTGAAATACACATTTTTAAGAATTCATTTTAAACCTTAGGTATCGAAAATTTAAGCCGAAAAAGTGGAGGTACGTATACGATCTCCGTAACGTAATGGTTAACATTTACGTCTTGTAAACTGTTTATGATGAATTTGCGTCTTGTTGGGCGCTCTATAATCGTGTCCTCGTACCAGACTTTTATAGGCCCGTAATTATTCTTAATGCCAACTGATTTAGTAATCACATATAAATACACACACGAATATTTGAAGGAGGATTTAGGAACATGGTTTCGCTCTTTCGCTTACATAAAGACAACATCATTCTAAGTAGCCAAACAAAAATGGAAACAAAACAATCTCCAACTGAAATTGAAAATAAAAACATTTTATTATCAGTCAAGCCCTTGCTTCGTAGCGTTCATGTCGCCACCTCCCAAAACCCCTTGCTGGAATTCTTCGGGGGTGTCTGTTAAACGAGATGATAGAGAATTTCTTTCCTGATGAGCAGAGCGTTCGCGTCACTTTTCCTTGTCACTGTTGATGTGCTGAAGCGGCAGACCCTGTCCGGAAAATATCGATAACCGGTTTCCGGCTAGAAAAGGTTGAAGATTCGAAGCAAAGGCCATTGGACACCCCTGGGAAATCGTCGATCGGTCATCGGATGACCGCTTCTTTGTTGATTTTAAGCCCACGTTCGCTGCTGACGAAGATGGATAGCTCTCCGAAGGTCACTTATTCGCTTCTAATTTTTCGGCAAATTTAAGCTGAAGATATGCCATTTTTTTTTAACATGTCTCCCGTTTGAAATTTTAACTCTTCCCCCCTATCGTATACATGCTGGGTTGGAATGGTTAAGCATTTGATACGCTTTGTCCAATTTTACAAAGACGAATAATTTTTTCCCAAGCGATCTTTAGCGATGAAAGATGTCTTAGTAGATTCGATGAAATATATCCTCTTGGCTGTCTATTTTTGACTTTAAAAAAGCTTAAGGGTGGCATTTTGATGTCGGACACTTTCTAAATTATGGCGGCTTCACGGGTAATTTCTTTAAATGCTAAAATTTCCTCAAAGATAAACACGACATGAACCAGCAGAGTTGATTCTGTAGAAGAATACTGACAATCGAAACAAAAAGACACTTAAACTTAGAAAGTGGCAGTTGAAGTTTCTTGGAAATATAATGAGGAAAGAAGGCTTGGAAAATTTGATACTCACAGGATATTATGAAGGCAACGACTGAGCTAAATAGTGAGTAACCTACTTAACAATCGTGGGTAAATGGATCGCAGAGCAGGGATTGGAAGTGTTTGTAAAAATACAAATATTGCTAGCCGCTACAAACGATAGGAAGCGGTGGAGAGCCACGAACGCCTCAGCATCTATCATGGCCTCACTCCGACTCCGGTATCTGGCACATGCGGACTTCACGTTGTCACAAGTTGGAGCATCAAACACCTCATTAATCCTGACGATCAGCTGGACCTTGGTGTTACAAACAGTTTAAGTGGGTGTCTTTCTCAGTCAGCCATAATAATCCATGGCATTACAATCATGGAAATTAGGAGGCCAGACATTCGGACAGGTGAAGAGGTTGAAAAATTATCTGACAACCACTTCTGAGTCTTCCTGAAGGTGTGACAGGGAGCTGGATCTTGCTGCCATATATATGGTCTTCCAGCAGCCGAGGTTTAACCATGATATTCAGCAATTCCACATACCTATCCGAATTGAGCCTGAGACCCTGTTCAAATATGAGATGTCGTGTGACACCACACTCGCTGGTTTGGGGAGACTTGGTCTTCATGAAACGAAGAACGTCATATGGATTGTCAGGAAGCCATCTGTTGTTCCCGGCTGTTGTCCAGCTGGTCTTGACAAAAATTATTTTCATCAAAGAAGAATCAGATTCTCTTTGATTCAACAGGATTTTTCGCATAGTTTATGGGTTTCTTTGCTTTTGTTAGTGTTGTAGCATACCTACGGACGATAGTGGATATTTCGCCATTCACATAAATACAGTAGTAAATACTGTATGTTGGTCTGCAGTTGGAGATTTGTCTCCAGCTGTGCTAGCCAAACTCTCTGCCTTCGAGCAGATAGAATCCCCAAACGAGGCAGAGTCTCGTCTCGGGAAACAGCTACTCGACCCCGTTTTATACGGGGAATATTTTGGCCGCGTCTACTGGCTCGGATACCTCACATTAAATTCGGCCTTGTGCCACATCTGATCGCGTTAATCGGTTGGTAGATATCCTGCAGTTGGAGAATCGTCTCCAGCTGTTCTGGTCAAATTATCTGCCTCCGGACAGAGTGAATCCACAGAGAATTCCCCGAAGAGAAGAATCTTGTCTCGGAAAACAGCTACCCGACCCCCGTTTTATACAGGGAATTTTCTGGTCGAGTCTACGGGCTCGGATACCACAAATTAAATTCGGCCTACTGCCACATCTGACTGCGTGGGGCGGTTGGTAGATATCCTGCAGTAGGAGATTCATTGTGAAATTCACTTGACTCACTTCTAGCAGTTGACTACTACTTCTACGCGCCGCTGGCGAATCTTATATGTCTTGTTCTTGTCCTAAGTATTATCGTTCATTACCAACCTTCGTTGCATTATTCAGTAGCCTTCCCTAGGTTACAACAGACGTTATTCTCGAGACATTTCTGTAAGAAGTTGACCTTTAGACATTTAGATATATGTTATGACTGATAGCCTAGGTCCTCATTCAACGCCTGTTTCATGATGGAAATTGCAACAACCATTTCTCGCGCCAAAGCTCAGGCAAAGAGGATTCCCAGGTGAGGCTATGTCGTAAGAGAGAGTCTTGTCGCGGGTATAATTACCCGATCCCGTTTTATATGGGGTCTACGGGGAATTTTTGGCCGAGCCTACGGCCTCGGATACCCGACATTAAATTCGGCCTTCTGCCACATCTGACCGCGTGGGTCGGTTGGTAGATATCTTGCAGTTGGAGATTCGTCTCCAGCTATGCTGGTCAAATTCTCTGCCTCCGGTCAGAGAGAATCCCCAGATGAGGGTATGTCAAAGCGCAGAATCTTGTCTCGGGAAACAGCTACCCGACCCCCGTTTTATACGGGGAATTTTTTGGTCGAGTCTACGGGCTCGGATACCTCAGATTAAATTCGGTCTTATGCAACATCTGACCGCGTGGGTCGGTTGGTAGATATCTTGCAGTTGGATGAATTCTGGTGTAAGGAAGCAATCAGACCGTCTTCTGTGTTCTTCCCTCCAAGCCAGGGCCTCATCGTCTCCGTTGCAGCTCTCCTTTTTCACGTCTCATTGTTTTCACGGTATTCAAAGATTATTGAGCAATGATTGCTGCATCTTGATGCGCGGCAGAAATAATCAACATGCGGGTTACCCTTTTCAGGTGGCTTCCATTCGTCCATGTCATTCAACTTTGACACTCGAAAACTATAGCGATTAGGTTTCACAATGGGGTTCACTGTTTACAGATATACCTAAACTATTTGGAAAAATAAAAACATTGAACTCCGTGAAATTTAGCACGAAGAGTTAACTTACTGATGGCAAATAACTGAAACTGACATATTCAGAAAAGGCATGAGACGCAGAACTAGAGCAATCTACCCCAGTGGACAAAATAAAAAGGTTTGCTTAGAAATTCCAGCGTATATCACATGAAGAAGGCCGGAGCGTACTACGGCCGAAACGTCCTGAATATGGCAACACATATAAGGGCAACAGTCCGACTAATGTAAATAGTGTAAACAGATACAATACCTCATCTCAGAAATATAGACAGATCTTGAAGAAGGCCGGAGCGTACAACGGCCAAAACATCCTGAATATGGCAACACATATGAGGACAACAGTCCGAATAATGTAAATAGTGTAAATAGTTACAATAACTCATCTCAGAAACATAGACAGACTTTGAAGAAGGCCGGTGCGTACAACGACCGAAACATCCTGAATATGGCAACACATATGAGGACAACAGTCCGAATAATATAAATAGTGTAGATAGTTACAATAACTCATCTCAGAAATATAGACATATCCTGAAGAAGGCCGGAGCGTATAACTGCCGAAACGTCGTAAATATGATAATAAAGGTGAGGACAACAAATCGAGCAATGTAAATAGTCATGTTTTTTTTTTTTTTATTATTCATTTTTCTTCATTTCACTCATTTCTTTCTTTCTTTCATTTTTTTTTTTCTTTCAATCATTCATTTTCTTTCTTTTCTCTTTTTTTTTTCACTCCGGAAGCTTAATGTTGATTACATTTTCGGCATTCCGTCAGCGCCAAGTGCCGCGCTAATTCGCAAATGATTGATGTTTTTTCCCAGGCCGGGAGCCGCAGTAGAAAGTTGCTTAGCAAGATTTCAAAAAAAAGGAAATGGGAAAAAAAGAAACACTTTAAGAGGGGATTCCTTTATTTCGCCATTGTCTTTGTTGATTGCCAAAAGATTTGTCACATTTACGAAGAAGATTGAAATTCAAATCCACCATCTGGTCTCTCTCTCTCTCTCTCTCTCTCTCTCTCTCTCTAGCACTCTCTCTCTAGCACTCTCTCTCTCTTTCTCTCTCTCTTTCTCTCTCTCTCTCTTTGTCTTTCTCGCACACAGACACACACACACACTCTCTTTTAGATATAAGAAAGAAAAAAGTGAAGAATTAGATAAAATGAGATAGATACATATAAAAAAATGGAAGAAAGAATTGAACAGATAGATAGATAGATAGATAGATAGATAGATAGATAGATAGATAATGAACAGAATTAGATATTAATAAAATGATATAGATATTAAAAGAATGAGATAGATAGATAGATAGATAGATAGATAGATAGATAGATAGATAGATAGATAATGAACAGAATTAGATAGGTAGATAATGAACATATAGATAGATAGATAGATAGATAGATAGATAGATAGATAGATATTAATAAAATGATATAAATATTAAAAGAATGAGATAGATAGATAGATAGATAGATAGATAGATAGATAGATAGATAGATAGATATTAATAAAATGATATAAATATTAAAAGAATGAGATAGATAGATAGATAGATAGATAGATAGATAGATAGATAGATAGAAACAGACTGAGATATATAGATAGATAGATATGAACAGACTGAGATAGATAGATAGATAGATAGATAGATAGATAGATAGATAGATATGAACAGACTAAAATAGATAGATAGATAGATAGATAGAAACAGACTAAAATAGATAGATAGAAACAGACTGAGATATAAGATAGATAGATATGAACAGACTGAGATAGATAGATAGATAGATAGATAGATAGATAGATAGATAGATAGATAGATAGATAATGAAGAGAATTAGATAGATAGATAATGAACATAGATAGATAGATAGATAGATAGATAGATAGATAGATAGATAGATAGATAGATATTAATAAAATGATATAGATATTAAAAGAATGAGATAGATAGATAGATAGATAGATAGATAGATAGATAGATAGATAATGAACAGAATTAGATAGGTAGATAATGAACATAGATAGATAGATAGATAGATAGATAGATAGATAGATAGATATTAATAAAATGATATAAATATTAAAAGAATGAGATAGATAGATAGATAGATAGATAGATAGATAGATAGATAGATAGATAGATAGATAGATAATGAACAGAATTAGATAGGTAGATAATGAACATAGATAGATAGATAGATAGATAGATAGATAGATAGATAGATAGATAGATAGATGAAAAAATGAGAAAGAAAGTATCGTTAATATATGAGCTTATAAATAATGCCTTGTTTCGGGAATGGATAAACATTGGTCGATTTAATTTGAGTCCATAAGCATTTACTGCATAAGCTTGTGTATAGATATTAATATTGGTTTTTTACATACAAGTCCTTAAGTATTTATTTGTTTTTTTTAAAATATGAGTCGTTTATATTTCAGTCACTAAGCTTTTACTTGGGTCTGTACAGGCAACATATTTGCATTTGTCATTTGTACTTGTGTCTAGAAGCATTTAATTAGGTCCGGGAGTGGCGAAATTGGGCGTTTATATTTCAGTTTACAAAAATGTACTTGGTTCGAGGATACGGAAATATGCACTTGGTTCGAGGATACGTAAATATTATTCATTTACACACGTGACAATAAACATTTATATTTCTGACAATAAATATTTACTAGATAAATACAAAGTCGTTTGTAACGCGTCTATAAACATTTACTTGTTTTTGAGCATAGGTCGTTTATATTTCAGTCTGTAGGTACTTACTCGATCTGGGGTATATGTTTATCGTGTCTAAGTCTACACATATACACATGCTTCAAGGAAATGGGGTATATTTCTTTTTTATACTTCTTTTTTATACTTGAATATATAAACATTTGATTGTTACGGAAATAGGAAAATATTCGTTTTTTATAACTGAGTCTATAACGTAAAAGGAGGCACGACGGCGTAATGAATAGCGGCTCGGATTGAGGAATCGGAGAGCCGAGTTCGAATTCCAGTTACGTGCTAATATCCTTGGGAAATGTATGAATCCCCCCAGATATGGGTAAAATAGCAGGACAGACCGGATTCTATAGACTTGGATGGCAACTGGTCTACCGCAGAAAGATATTGCAAACTAATGCGAGGAAAAAAATCTGCCTCGTCAGTCATGTATCGAAAGATACATGATCGCCAAAGCGTGAATCACGTTTGACACATAACTGACTGACTATTGGGAAAGGTATGAATCCTCTTCTTTTCTTCCCCAGCTATGGGTAAATAGCAGGAGAGACCGGATTCTATCGACTTGGATGGCAACTGGTCTACCTTAGAAAGAAATGGCAATCTACTGAGGGAAAAAATATGCCTCGTCAGTCATGTATCGAAAGATACATGATCGCCTAAGCGTGTATCACGCATGTCACATAACAGACTGACTATAACGTAAGAATTTGCTTGGTTTGAACATAGGAAAATTTTTTCTCCATTCGATATTACTCGGTTTTACATATGTTGTCTTCTTATCTGACATTTTTTCTTACAAACTCATAACTCTTTTTTTATTGGTAATATCTTTTTATATGTTAATCTATTAAATTCAGCAATAATCCATTCCTCTTTAATCCATAACTCTTCATCGAAATTACGAAAATTATCATTTTTCATTAGGAAAACCATATTATATTAGTATCATTATATATATATATATATATATATATATATATATATATATATATATATATATATATATGTATGTATATTATATTAGTATAATTGTATATATATATATATATATGTGTGTGTGTGTGTGTGTGTGTGTTTGTGTGTGTTTGTGTGTGTGTTAATTTAATTAAAATTAGAAAACAGACAACCATAAGGGTCCATTGATTATATATAAAATCATATTATATTAGTATCATATATATATATATATATATATATATATATATATATATATATATATATATATATATATTTTAATTAAAATAGAAAACAGACAACATTAAGTGTCCATTGATTATATATATAAAATCTTATTACATTAGTATCATAATATATATATGTGTGTGTATTATATATATATATATATATATATATATATATATATATATAGTATTATATATATATATATATATATTATATATATAAACAAAGAGTTTTAAGTTGTGCTATATTTATGGGATAAAGTGCTCAGAGATGGAGCGTATCTAAATATAAAAGTGAAACAGCCCGTCGTCTCTGAGTATTGACTTCAATGTTAAGTTTCATATTTATATTATATATAAAATTATATATATATATATATATTATATTATATCAATATTATATTTAATTATATATATACTATATATATTATACATTACATATTATATTATATATATAGTATTATATATATAAAAATTAGTATCATTATATATATATATATATATATATATATATATATATATATATATATTTGACTCATTCAGGATGTTGTGAATCTTGGTTTGTGTGTTATACAGAGATAAGTACGATGTTCATCGGAATATTTAAAAGAATAAATCCGGGTAGAAATGGGGTGTAATGATTTCCGGGGGAGGATAATGTAAACGTTGCAACATGTGTTATCATCACTTACAGCATTCCAAAGCCTTACATTTGACTTGTTTTTCTTTTTCTTTTTTTTTCTTTTTTTTTTTTTACCTCCGGTTAGAGCAGTAAATTGGCGGCTGAAAGGCTTAGTTACAAATAACAAATTAGCCAGAACTTGTTTATTTTTAATTCACTAGCAGAGTACTTGTAAAAAAAAGGGACATGATTGCTTTTTTATTTTCATCGTAAAATGTTATATTTCACACACACACACACACACACACACACACACACACACACACACACATATATATATATATATATATATCCAAGTATAGGATTGGTGTATACGGAATAAATTTCATTAACCAAAAAATACTATTCTTAAAAGAGTGCTCAATACAGAGTAGAGCAAATATAATTATTTATTCGAAAATTATAAGAGAAATATGTTAAAAATGGCTATTTTTGTAGTGACCTTATAACATATAGATTTACCAAAATTACACAAAAATATCTTGAAATAAAAAAGAGTATATTTATTCAATAAAATTGCCATTGGCTTCAACCACAGCCTCTAGGCAACTTTGGAATCTACCACAAATTTTCGGGATGATCTTGTTTAAGTTGGTGATTGCTGCCATAATCTTTGTCTTCAGTTCATCTTCTATTCACTTAGACTTAAACATAAAGAGCAATGGAACACTTGGATGACAATGCCTGATCCTGATCTTACACTTATAGGAAGAATAAAAAGACCCAACATTGTGCAAGTCTGCGAATGGGGGAAGCAAGCTTGGGATAATATTAGACCAGAAATTGTTGTGAAATCTTTTAAAACGTGTGGCATTAGCAATGCTCTCAATGGAATGGAAGATACATATATATATATATATATATATATATAATATATGTATATATACAACTTATAATAAAGAATATATATAT
Organism: Acanthosepion pharaonis; assembly: GCA_903632075.3. NCBI lineage: Eukaryota > Metazoa > Mollusca > Cephalopoda > Sepiida > Sepiidae > Acanthosepion > Acanthosepion pharaonis. Next base: position 2,945,604 of record CAHIKZ030000313.1, on the reverse strand, counting down.
ATATATATATATATATATATATATATATATATATATATATATAAAATGTATTAAATCTGAAAAATATTTTAATATATTTTCTGCTTATATATTTTATATATATATATATATATATATATATATATATATATATATATATATATATATATATATATATATATATATATATATATATATATATATATATATATATATATATATATATATATATATATATATATATATATATATAACTTATAATAAAGAATATACATATATATAATATATAATATATATATGTATATATATATATATATATAATAATTTATAATAAAGAATATATATATATATATATATATATATACATATATATATGAAATGTATTAAATCCGTTTATACGTTTTATACGTATTAAATCCGCTTATAGGTTTTACATATATATATATATATATATATATATATATATATATATATATATACAAAATCATTGAGAACGAATCAAATATAAATTCAAACGTTTATAATATTAATTTAAAAAGAGCTTAATACTAATAGGTTATTATATTTAAAACATTAATGCATTTTGTAGAAAAAATGTATGTTCGAATGCCATATTATTATATAT
>CAHIKZ030000313.1:2920000-2942500 GCA_903632075.3 Acanthosepion pharaonis | reverse complement strand
GATAGATAGATATATAGATATGAACAGACTGAGATAGATAGATAGATATATAGATAGATAGATAGATATGAACAGACTGAGATAGATAGATAGATAGATAGATAGATAGATAGATAGATATGAACAGACTAAAATAGATAGATAGATATATAGATAGATATGAACAGACTGAGATAGATAGATAGATATGAACAGACTGAGATAGATAGATAGATAGATAGATAGATAGATAGATAGATAGATAGATAGATAGATATGAACAGACTGAGATAGATAGATAGATAGATAGATAGATATGAACAGACTGAATAGATAGATAGATAGATAGATAGATACTCATTTCTCCATTCCTTTTTACACTGTTGGCTATTGCTCTCTCTCTCTCTCTCTCTCTCTCTCTATCTATCTATCTATCTATCTATCTATCTCTCTCTTTCTTTCTCTCTCTCACTCTCTCTCTCTCTCTCGTCTCACAAGCGTCCCTCCCTATTCATCTATTCTCTCTCTTTTCTGACTCTCCTTACCTTCTTTATTTATTTTCTTTATCTGACTCTCCTTGCTTTCTTATTCATCAATTCCATCTCTCTGACTCTCTTTTCTTCCTCTCTCTATCTGACTCTCCTTTCTTCTTCTCTCTATCTGACTCTCCTTTCCTCCCTTATTTAACTCTTCTCTGTCTTTGCCCCTTTCTTGCCTAATGTATTTATTTTCTGTCTCTGTCTATCTCTCTGTCTCTCTCTGTATTTCTCTCTCTCTCTCTCACTTATCTAACTCTCCTTTCCTCCTTTATTTATATATTCTTTTTTCTCTCTTCTTTCACTCCATATTCTTATATTCTCTCTCTCTCTCTCTCTCTGACTCTCCCTATCTCCTTTATTTATCTATTCTCTCTCTATATGTGACTCTACTTTCTTCTCATATCTATCTATCTATCTATCTATCTATCTATCTATCTATCTATCTATCTCCGACTCTCCTTTCTCTCTTTTTCCTCCCTTCCTTCCTCTCCCTCTGATTCTCCTTTCTTACCTATTCCTATATTCTCTCTCTCTCTCTATATATATATATATATTGACTCTCCTTTCTCTCTTTTTCCTCCCTTCCTTCTTCTCCCTCTGATTCTCCTTTCCTATCCTATTCCTATATTCTCTCTCTCTCGCCTTCTCTCACTCTTTCTCTCTCTCTCTCTCTCCCTCTATATATATATATATATATATATATATATTGACGCTCTCTTTTTCCTCCCTTCCTTCCTCTCCCTCTGATTCTCCTTTCCTACCCTATTCTTATATTCTCTCTCTCGCTCTCTCTCTCTCTCTCTCTATATATATATATATATATATATATATATGTTGACGCTCTCTTTTTCCTCCCTTCCTTCCTCTCCCTCTGATTCTCCTTTCCTACCCTATTCCTATATCCTCTCTCTCGCTCTCCCTCTCTGTCTCTCTCTCTCTCTATATATATATATATATATATATGTTGACGCTCTCTTTTTCCTCCCTCCCTTCTCTCCCCTATGATTCTCCTTTCCTACCCTATTCATTTTATCTCTCTCTCCCTCACTCTCTGTCTCTCTCTCTCTGTCTCTCTCTCTCTCTCTCTCTCTATATATATATATATATATATATATATATATATATATATTGACGCTCTCTTTTTCCTCCCTTCCTTCCTCTGCCTCTGATTCTCCTTTCCTACCCTATTCATTTTATCTCTCTCTTTCTCCCTCTATCTAATTATCCATCTATCTGGCTCTCTTTACTTCCCTTATTCATCTATTCTACTGTTCTCCCCGCCTAAGAGATCCCCCCCGCCCATTACTTTTACTTTTTCTCATTTTTTAAAGAAATTATTTTGACATTGTTATCATGTAAAAAGCATCGTTCTACGTACTAATCATTTTTGTAGCCCTCCAAGTAAGGCAAGGGTGAAAGTCAAGGCCGTAGTTAATTATTTCTTCATGTGTGGTGAAACCCTGACTCCAAGTACCGGCCCAGCTCTTGTCAAAAGCGTTTCCCTGAACTTTGAAGTCAAAGCGATTTGGATCGCGCTGTAAGCGAGTCAATGCTGGACATATTTGCCAATCAAAACTGACTTGTCAAACATTGTCGCCGTCACACTAAAAACACCACCAAGATGACTTGTGTGTTAATTACCATATGAGGAATATGAGGTTTTCTTGAAAGCAAGGTTACTCGGCATTGTCAGTCCCCAGAATGCTGAAAAAAAATGGTCGCTCCATTCTACCGCTCCAGAAGGTACTCTTCCTGTCTTGCTTTATCTTTACAAGAGTCAAATTAAACTAATAATGACGCATTGCTGCTATATCTGGGCAGCTTTTACGCAATTTTCAATTTCCAGCCTTAACTGAATTAGAAATTCTTATGTATAGCTGTCCACTCGTAGTCTACTTCTTTCTGGAAAAGAGCGTGTTATCTAGTGTGATCAACAATTTTAACAAGGCCAGCACGCTCAAGCCATCGGCCACGATGACTTTTGTATTCGTGCTAGCACAGCTATCGGCGACACCCAAGGGTTCTGTCTACCCAATTTCACTCACAAGGCTTGGGTCAATACTATGTATAATTTTTATTTATTATCTGGTGATTTTATAGTAGCTTGGTATATTACGTTGTTTTGTAAACAATTACCGTTTAAGGGACATTCGATCTTTATTCTGCAGTTACACGTGTGTTTAATTTGTTCATGTGGTTTGTTGATGATTTTCCTGTTGTGCTTTTTTATTATTTATGCCATGTTCTCGGTGCAACTCTAGCTGATTTTTACTGTGTTTTTGTTGAATATTTTGTGTAGGGTGCTTGATTCTGAGAAGTTTTTGTGTAAAGTCCTGAATGATGAGGCCCTGAAGGCGACCTTAGAGGAAGACAACACCCAAATCTGTGGTGAGCTTGTCGATCGCTTTCTGGTTTCTGATGAAACAGTCACGCTTCACCTGCACGGCATAGGGAAGGAATACAAGTTGAGCAAGTGGTTACCCCACACTGTCAGAAGTCAACGAACAACAACGAGCGATAGCCTGTTTCTCGTTGCTTTCTCGACACCGCAACGTATCCATTTTTGATCACTAGTGACAAAAAGTGAGTCCTGTATGACACTCCCAAGAGAGCCAGACATTGTTCGTCACAACGGGATCCTGTGCCTCACACCACAAGACCAGCTCTACACCCACGCAAGATCATACTCTGTATCTGGTGGACTAGTCGATAAGTGGTGCACTATGAGCTTCTACCGACGGGCACAACCGTCACTTCGGACCTGTACTCACAACAGTTGAGGCTGGAGGTGCCAGTATTGCTTAATCGCAAGGGTATACTGTTCCTCCTTGACAACCCCAGGCCTCATGTGGCGCGGGTGGCCTGATAACTTGGCCGGGAGACACTGTTTCGTCTACCTAACTCTGCTGAACTTGCGTCAACAGATTATCACCTCTTTCATTCCCTGGACAACAACCTTTGTGAGAAATCGTCCAAAAATGAGGGAAACTTGCAACAGGCACTCAAAGATTTCTTTCCGTCCAAGATACCTGATTTTTACCCACAAAGCATTGCGCAGCTGGTGGTAGGTTGAGGTTGATATGCCGTAAAACAAACCAAACCAAACTAAACTTGAATAGTTTTATTATAAACCAAACCAGAATTAGAGGGATAGACAAGAAATGATCAACAAAAATTGGCTCATAAGATTCTGTGAATATTCGATGAACTTATTTGTTCATTGTCTTATTTTGTGAAAGCAACGGAAAGGGTTAAAAGTTTCAAAAAAGAGAAGTTTTGTTGCATGACTGAATTATGTTTGCCAAATTCTCTTCAAAAAGCTGTTGCTTATTAGACAATATTCCAGGATCTAAACATCAAACTTAATTGTTATCGCTAAAGAAGAATAAGGAGGAGAAAAAGAAGGAAGAGCAGGAGGAGAAAAGAAGAAGTAGCAGAAGTAAAAGAAGAAAGAGTAGGAGGAGAAAAGAAGATGTAGCAGGAGGAGAAAAAGAAGAAAGAGCAGGAGGAGAAAAAGAAGAAAGAGCAGGAGGAAAAAAGAAGAAGTAGCAGGAGGAGAAAAGAAGAAGTATCAGGAGGAGAAAAGGAAGGAAGAGCAGGAGGAGAAAAGAAGAAGTAGCAGGAGGAGAAAAAGAAGGAAAAGCAGGAGGAGAAAAGGAAGGAAGAGCAGGAGGAGAAAAGAAGAAGTAGCAGGAGGAGAAAAAGAAGGAAAAGCAGGAGGAGAAAAGGAAGGAAGAGCAGGAGGAGAAAAGAAGAAGTAGCAGGAGGAGAAAAGGAAGGAAGAGCAGGAGGAAAAAAGAAGAAGCAGGAGGAGAAAAAAAGAAGGAAAAAGCAGGAGGAGAAAAGAAGAAGAGGAGGAGAAAAGGAAGGAAGAGCAGGAGGAGAAAAAGAAGAAGGAGGGAGGAGAAAAAGAAGGAAGAGCAGGAGGAGAAAAGAAGAAGTAGCAGGAGGAGAAAAAGAAGGAAAAGCAGGAGGAGAAAAGAAGATGTAGCAGGAGGAGAAAAAGAAGAAAAGCAGGAGGAAAAAGAAGAGCAGGAGGAGAAAAAGAAGGAAGAGCAGGAGGAGAAAAAAGAAGGAAGAGCAGAAGGAGAAAAGAAAGGAAAAAGCAGGAGGAGAAAAAAAGGAAGAGAAGGAGGAGGAAAAAGAAGAAGTATCAGGAGGAGAAAAGGAAGGAAGAGCAGGAAGAGAAAAGAAGAAGTAGCAGGAGGAGAAACGAAGAAGTAGCAAAAGGAGAAAAGGAAGGAAGAGCAGGAGGAGAAAAAGAAGATGTAGCAGGAGGAGAAAAAGAAGAAAGAGCAGGAGGAGAAAAGAAGAAGTAGCAGGAGGAGAAATAGAAGAAAGAGCAGGAGGAGAAAAGAAGAAGTAGCAGGAGGAGAAGAAGGAGGAAGAGCAGGAGGAGAAAAGAAGATGTAGCAGGAGGAGAAAAAGAAGGAAGAGCAGTAGGAGAAAAGAAGAAGTAGCAGGAGGAGAAAAAGAAGAAAGAGCAGGAGGAGATAAGAAGAAGTAGCAGGAGGAGAAAAAGAAGAAAGAGCAGGAGGAGAAAAGAAGAAGTAGCAGGAGGAGAAAAGGAAGGAAGAAGCAGGAGGAGAAAAGAAGAAGGGGAGGAGGAGAAAAGGAAGGAAGAGCAGGAGGAGGAAAAGAAGAAGTAGCAGGCGGAGAAAAAAGGAAGGAAGAGAGGAGGAGAAAAGAAGAAGAAGTAGCAGGAGGAGAAAAAGAAGGAAGAGCAGGAGGAGAAAAGAAGAAGTAGCAGGAGGAGAAAAAGAAGGAAAAGCAGGAGGAGAAAAGAAGAAGTAGCAGAAGTAAAAGAAGAAAGAGTAGAAGGAGAAAAGAAGATGTAGCAGGAGGAGAAAAAGAAGAAAAAGCAGGAGGAAAAAAGAAGTAGCAGGAGGAGAAAAAGAAGGAAGAGCAGGAGGAGAAAAAGAAGGAAGAGCAGGAGGAGAAAAGAAGAAGTAGCAGGAGGAGAAAAAGAAGGAAGAGCAGGAGGAGAAAAGAAGAAGTATCAGGAGGAGAAAAGGAAGGAAGAGCAGGAGGAGAAAAGAAGAAGTAGCAGGAGGAGAAACGAAGAAGTAGCAAAAGGATAAAAGGAAGGAAGAGCAGGAGGAGAAAAAGAAGATGTAGCAGGAGGAGAAAAAGAAGAAAGAGCAGGAGGAGAAAAGAAGAAGTAGCAGGAGGAGAAAAAGAAGAAAGAGCAGGAGGAGAAAAGAAGAAGTAGCAGGAGGAGAAAAAGGAGGAAGAGCAGGAGGAGAAAAGAAGATGTAGCAGGAGGAGAAAAAGAAGGAAGAGCAGGAGGAGAAAAGAAGAAGTAGCAGGAGGAGAAAAAGAAGAAAGAGCAGGAGGAGAAAAGAAGTAGCAGCAGGAGGAGAAAAAGAAGGAAAAGCAGGAGGAGAAAAGAAGATGTAGCAGGAGGAGAAAAAGAAGGAAAAGCAGGAGGAGAAAAGAAGAAGTAGCAGAAGTAAAAGAAGAAAGAGTAGAAGGAGAAAAGAAGATGTAGCAGGAGGAGAAAAAGAAGGAAGAGCAGGAGGAGAAAAGAAGAAGTAGCAGGAGGAGAAAAAGAAGAAAGAGCAGGAGGAGAAAAGAAGATGTAGCAGGAGGAGAAAAAGAAGGAAAAGCAGGAGGAGAAAAGAAGAAGTAGCAGGAGGAGAAAAAGTAGGAAGAGCAGGAGGAGAAAAGAAGTAGCAGGAGGAGGAAAAGAATAAAGAGCAGAAGTAGAAGAATTAGGAGGAGGGTGATGGAGAAGAATAAGAGAAAAAAAGGAGAAGGGAAAAAAATGAGGAAAAAAATAAAAAAGAAAATGAAGAGAAAAAAGCAGAAATGAAAAGTGGGAGGAGGGAAATAAGTAAGAGAGGAGAAGATGTTGAATAATGAGGTGGAGGAAAAGAATGAGAAGGAAGAAAAGAAGTAGAAGAAGAGAAAGAGAAAGAGATGTAAAGTATGGGGGGGAGGAAGAAGTAAAAGAGAGAAGAGGAGGAGCAGAAGAAGAAAAAGATGGAGGACGACGATGACGAAGAGAAGAAGAAGAAGAAGAAGAAGAAGAAGAAGAAGAAGAAGAAGAAGAAAAAAATAGCCATGGATAAGCTCAACATAAAAGCCTTCTTCAAATACCAAAACTTATTGTTCATGCCATTTTCTAAGAGGGTTTTAAAGAATTACTCGGTTAATGTGGAGAGATTCCTGGTTTGACAAGGCTGTCTTCTATGGAATCATGTTCCTCAAATTGCTATTTTGTATTTAGCGTGAAACTTCCAAAGCCAAAAGCAAAAATCATTGGATTTGAGAAGAGAAAATCCTGATTGACGGTGGTCACCACCACATTGGCTAACTGATTACCTCTTTTGAATATTCGGCTAAATAATTGTACATTCGGCAGCTATAATGTTTTTAACGACTGCACACACACACACACACACACACACACACATACATATATATATATATATTTGTGTATTTAGGCAGCAATCCTCCTTTCATGCACATTTCATTGAAAACGACAGACAAGGTGCTTTTATTTAGCTTTTTATACAATTTCTCATGCGATCTATTTTTTTTTTCTTTTCGGGTGATAAATTATATAAAAATAATAATTCACCTCCTAGAACAAAATTAAATAGGGCAAATATTATTTACGAATTTAAATGCCCATTAAGGAATTGTATTCCCGATCAATCAACTTTCGTAAATAATTATATAGGCCACACTACAACATGTTTGACATACAGACTCACTCTACACCTTTCTGACCATAGCTCAATTAGATCTCATTTAAATATTCATAGAGACCTACCGGACACTATTCATAAGATACTTGTTGACAACACAAATATAATAGCATCATCTACCTGCAAAAAAGGCTAAAAATAATGGAAGCCTTATTAATAAAGACAAAAAAAAACAACAAAAACAATTAGATCGCATGAGAAATTGTATAAAAACTAAATAAAAACATCTTGTCTGTCGTTTTCAATGAAATATATATATAGTGACTGAGAGGACTCGATTGACTTTACCGAAGAGTCTTGCTATAATAGCCGTAATAGCGACTGTTCAAAAACCCACATTTCCTCCCCCAGCGAGCTCAACTGAAATATGCCGCGCGTAACAACAAAATTGTCTAAATCATTTAACACATGGGGTAATTGTTAATCCCATAAAATGTTTAATATCTAAAAAGCCACTAAATTAATTCATTTTCTTGTTTCCAGGTTTTCAGATAAGGCGTTTAGCCATCTTGGCACCATTTGTCATAAGAATCACTGAAAAACCCTTTGACCTAGAAAGAGAACAGGTTAAAATCATTTTGTGTCAGCCCCACTGTCTTCCCAAATGAGCAATGGTGAGAGGAAAAAGATCATTCACGCTTTCAGTAAAAGTGCCAACATTCATACTCTGACTCCCAGCTTCAGAGTCCATTCAAGAACCATCAAGAGAACGGTGGATAAGTTTTAAAAAAGAGGGAACAGTAGAGAGGATCGGTGGGGGGGTCATAGCAGGAAGAGAGATCATCATTTCACCTTAGACCTAAATACATTCTTATTGTTCAAAGTAGAGTCCAATAGTGTTATAAAAAAAAAAACTCGTAGAATGCCAGTAAGATATCTTTAATCATTTCTATGATACAACGATACAAAGCTTAATGGACAATTTTGCTGTTACACGATTTGGACAATTTTGCTGTTACAACCGGTATATATATATGGTGTCCAGTAATAATGGGAGGGTAATAAATATATTTATTACATAACTGATATACAAGGTTTCGACATATCTCAGATTTGAATATTACATCTCTGAGATGGTCACCACCACGAAGAGAACTTGTACGAGCTCACTCTCTCATTTCAAACATAGACATTACGACATTATGAGGGTCCACCGCCAGAGAAATAGATACGAAATAGCCCAAGGTGATAGCAAAATCTTGGATAATACGTCGATATTATATATGTGTATATCAATTATGTAATAAATATAGTTGGCACTCATTGTCATTTTTGTAATCCAAGATATTTGCATTTAAAATGCGTTCCGTCATTATGGGTACCATATATATATATATATATATAATAATTAAGTAATCCGTCGAGTGCAGAAGAAACCTCAGCAGAAGGCAGAAAGCACTGGACGGCCGTTTCGTCCTATATTTCGGACTCATCAGCAGTGCGTATTCACTACCGAGATTAGAAACCCGAATAGTTACGATAGGAGGTAAACGCCATACCAACTGTACCAACGGGCCTCGGTGACGAAGAGGTAACGAATTAGACTCGATATAACGCCGCTCTTTCACATATTCCGTGGTGGAACTCATCCGAGTATCTCTTATATATATATATAGGACGAAAACGGCCGTCCAGTGCTTTCTGCATTCTGTTGAGGTTTCTTCTAGACTCGATGACTTACTTAATTATGATTATTTAAAATGCTCCCAATTATATATATATATATATATATATATATATATAAGTTTCATTAAAAAAAAACTGACAAGCCTCGTAATATATCCACATGTAAAAAAATGATAAAAACAATGAAAAAAAAAAGAAATAGCCAACACTCAATAATATCAACTATGAACACTGCCACAATGTACTGACCGTGTTTGGAATATAAAACATACAGTTAAAAGTAAAAATATAGCCAAAATCGCTCGGACATATAGAACATTCTATTTAATTTTTGTCCCGAAAGGAAGAAAATTAAAAGAACACAAGAGAAATTAAATAAAACACTTAACCGCAACACCTTGACATTCGTTTTTAATACATGCATATATGTATATATACATACATATGTAAAACTTTATCAGAATTAACCTGTAGAAAAAGACAATATATATTAAGAAAAAAGACAATAGAAAAACTGTAGTTTTATGTGTTGCCTTTTTCTACAAGTTAATTCTGAGAAATCTTTTACATATTTATCAACATGGAAAATCAAAACACACACACACATACATATATATATATATATATATATATATATATATATATAACTACATTTTTCCTATTGTCTTTTATCTTAATATATATATATATATATATATTGGTGAGTGTATGCAAAGACTTAGGGACTTTCAAACTCCTGAACAATCCAAAGCCTCAATCTAGAATCCTCTGCTACAGCTAGCTTAAATGCCATCAAATAGGGCGGCTTTTATATATGCACGGTAGAGTAATGGATATCAGCTTGGATTGAGGAATTGGAAAGCCGAGTTCGAATTTCAGTCGAATCCATTACATTCACTTACGTGCTAATACTCTTGGAAAAGGTGCGAATCCTCTCCCTCCAGCTATGAGTAAATAGCAAGACAGACTGGGTTCTATAGCCTTGGATGGCAACTGGTCTAGGAGAAGGACATCTCTGAATCCAAAAGGATCATTAGGGGGCCTTGTGGCACGTAGTGCACCAGGTTTCTGTATTCGGGCCTTCAAAAAGTGTGGATGTTTCTGCAGGAAACCTTCACCACTATAATCAAATCTCATGTGCTGGTGTCGGGCTGCCGGTTTCCTGGGAACTTATCTGCTTGACCCTCAACGTCGAATTCGAGGGGAGAGGATATATATATATATATATATATATGTACACTTTCTTAACTTTATAGATTGTGTTTTTGTATTTCATTATTTGAATAAGACTTAAGATTTTAAATATAAGTCATTGTTAATCTTCAACTGTTTTTAATTTCTTTCTAGATTTGTATAGGTATCTGTCTTCCTGTTCGCCCCCCTCTCTACTTGGGTTTTTCTTTCCCTTTTTTTTTCTCTCAATCTCCCTCTTAAATGCATTTTCCCTTATTTACGATTTTTTTCCCTTTTTTTTCGTTTCTTTTCTCCCTCTTTCTTTCTATCCTTTTTAATTTTCAATTTAAAAAAAAAAACGACGATTAATTTTTTTTTAGCAAACGTTGAATAATTTTTTTTTTTTTTAGAAAACGTTTTAGTATTGACAAGCTCCAGAAAATTAATCTCTCAAGGAGCGAAATGGCCATAAAAATAGGGTACAATTGAGTTTCATTTTTATGTAATTCATTTATATACTCCATAATAAATATATTGAATTCTCTTTTGTAGATCAGTTTTATAATATTGTATATTATTAGGACTCACTTGGATTACTTATCCACGGATTTTTAACTATATATATATATTAGATATATGACTGCATATGTATGTGTATATTTACCACTAATATTATCAATATATATATATATATATATATATATATATATATATATATATATATATATTCCGACATTTTTATGTTTATACATTCTTTTTTTTTATTTTGTTTATTATAAACAGACCATTTACTTAAATATTTGTATCTATAAAAAAAAGGAATCTATAAACATAAAAATGTCTTAAAATAATTGTCGGACTTTGTCCATTTCATAAAGTGTGACGTCATTTGTTTACATTTGGATACGCCGTGAGCAGATATGAATGTACGTGAGAGAATCATGGAGGATTATAGTTTAAAGAAAGTAAAATCGACCTTGCTAACCGAACGCTCCTCTGTGGCCCAATCGTTAAAAGCACGTCAGGCTATATGACGGTTCCGTATAGGATACAGGTTCGATTCCTGTCGAAGGACGCATATTTTCTATGGCAATTTCTCGGACATTCAGGCTGGTAAATGTCGTTTAATACAGAGCATTTAATTATAAATTTGTATATATAAAAAAAAGAATGTATAAAAATCTCTTAAAATAATTGTTGGACTTTGTTCACTTCATAATATGTATATGGCTTTTTTTTTAATTCTTTTCGTGGTAATATACGGGACGCTGTATGCGAAAACAGTTTAGAAAAAAATCAAATGAATAAAATCTTTTAGCAGAGAAAAGTAAATAACCGGTAAATTACTCACCCCCGCCAAAAAAAAAAAAAAAGACGGGTGGGGATGTGGCACTATGACAAGATAGATAGTTGGCGAAAATGACGGTTGACTGAGCCGAGAAGGGATAAAAAAAAATGGTTGACATCCGAAATCTGTAAAAAGACACCGGCTTCGTGTCAAAAAAGGAACCATAACAAATCCTAAAATAAAGAAAACGCTTACAATAACATACGTTAAAAACTTCACACTGACATATATATATATATATATATATATATATATATATATATATATATATATATATATATATATATGACGAGAGGGTTTATTTTACCACGGTGGATTATACGTATATGTGAGTTTATAAATACGAATATATTAGCCTGTCACAGTCTTTGTGATATATTGTAAGAGATTCTGTAATTAATTGTCAAATTGTTTTTTCTATTGTATAAATACATGTGCGTACGCTATTCTATATCTTTACCTGAATATATATATATATATATATATATATATATATATATATCCAAATAAATATATATATATATATATATATATATATATATATATATATATATATATATATATATATATATATATAGGTTAACTATACACGTTTCGAAAAACCCTCAGATTTTTGATTTGCAAACAATCAAATCAACCTCGAGGGAAAAAAAGGTTTTAAAAAAAGAAAGAGCTAGAAAAAAATCGCACAGATACAGGTCTGAAGCCCAAAGAAAAAACTCCGATACGAGTAAACAACTAACTAACAAAAGAGCTCAATTCAACCGTAGAGCAGACCGGCTTTCCCTGACGATCCGTTTAGGTGAAACCTAGGTAGGTTTGTCTGGATCACTATATATATATATATATATATATATATATAAGAACAGACAGATTAATAAGCCACAGTTCATTAGCATTTAGTTGTTTTTTTTTTTAAAGTGCTCGATACAAAGAAGTTCAAATTATTTTAATATTGATATTTCAGTCATACACGAGTTTGTCGTTGCTTTAAAATTTTTCATGTAACAAAAACAGACTATCATTATTGTTTCGTCCGTGTATTGTTTGATATATGAAATGTAATTGTCATCTTTGATAATGTCTTATGTAAGCCGAAAGCTTAGATTGGATTTAAACATGTATCAATATGGGGATTTCCTTTCATCTTTCAATGATAATGTTATTAAGCTTATCAGACAATATGAAAGGAACTTACTTAAAATAAATAGACAAAACTTTCTATATTATTTAATGAAACATGCATTAATATATATATATATATATATATATATATATATATATGGAGAGAAGTAAAGGTAATAAATCCGTTGGTATATAATCCAAGTGGATCCGTATATATATATATATATATATATATATATATATATATATATATATAAACCCCTCTCACACACACATATATATATATATATATATATATATATGTGTGTGTGTGTGTGTGTGTGTGACGAGGGGTTTATTTTACCACTGTGAATTATACGTATGTGTGAGTTTATAAATACGAATATATATGTATCTTTTTAGCTGAATGAATATATATATATATATATATATATATATATATATATATATATTATAGATACAAATATTTAAATAAATGCTCTAAATAACATTTACCGGCCTGAATGTCTGAGAAATTTTCATAAAAAGCATTCGTCCTCCGATAGGAATCGAACCTGTAACCTGTACGAAATCGTCATATAGCCTGACGTGCCTTAACCGATTGAGCCACAGAAGGTCGTTTGGTTCGCAAGGCCGATTTTACTGCTTTTAAACTACAATCTTCCATGATTCTCTTACGTGCATTCATATTCTGCTCAAAAAGCGTATCCAACTGTAAACAAATGACGTCACACATTATGACACACACACACACACACACACACACACACACACACACACATATATATATATATATATATATATATATATATATATATATATATATAAATATAAAATAAAAAAGAACAGTCAGATTGATAATCCACAGATCTTTAGCATTTATTAAAAAAGTGCTCAGTACGAAGTAGATCAAAATATTTTAATATATTTAAAAATATTTTTTTTTATCGCGACAGGAAATTTTTACGTTTCGGAACATTTTACATATAAATTTAATATATATATATATATATATATATATATATATATATATATATATATCGATCCTTAATTGGTATCTTGACTCCAGTCACTTTCTCACAGACTTCCCTCTGTCTTTTCTACAAATATTTCCATAGCTACTGTTCTGTCAATCTTTTTTACCTGGTGCCCCGACTCCGTGAATTTTAGCGTACTACTAGACTGGCAGTTAGGTCCCACCTTTTTACCACTGAAATAGTTAAATATAACCCGACACTTCTACGCCAAATTTTCTTTTCTCGCACTTCCTGCCTATGTAATTCCCTTCCGTTTACTTGCTTCCCTGATAACCACAAACTTCAAAGATTTAAATGCAACGTCAATCGCCATATTCTGATGTCTTGAAATCAATGTGTGTCTGTAGGCCTGTTTGTGTGTAAGGGTAGCGGTTTATTAATAACAATAATAATAATAATTACATTAGTAAAATGGACGGAGATGTTACGTGCGTGTGTGTGCTTGTGGGGTCTGGATAGTCCTCGGTAAATACGCCTTGTTAGAGTTTGTTCAGATATAGTTTGTATTTTTGAATAAATATGTTTTATTTATTTATTCCTGTTTCGTCTGTGGAATTGTCCGTACTGAGCAAAGATGAAGTAACGGGATCTGGAATTTGGCGGAGAGTTCTTTGTTGCACGTCAAGATCGCCACTGAATGATATCAGCCTCGTATTTGTTGGCGATGAATTATCACTCTTTTTCTGAGGGTGAGTTTGTTTTGCCCGATGTTATCTTCGTGACATCATTTTTTTTTATTTTTATTTTTTTTAAGCATTACGCCCCGAGCAAGGATACAGTGGGTTGCAGAAGATTTGGACCGAGAGCAGATAGGAGTGATAGAAGAAAGGATGAGGAGAAGGATAGTGGGTAGATCAAGGTAACTGGAGATTTCGATTGAGATTACATTTGAATAGTGGGAGATTAAAGTTATCAGGGAAACAGGAAAAGAGAATGGAGTTCCACAGGTGAGAGGTGCGAGGTGTGAAGCTATTGGAGTAGAAGAGACGGCGACATTTAAAAGTTTCTACAGTGTAAAGGTGGGAGCGGGATGCCAGCCTCGTAGGGCGCTTGAATTCATGGAGTCTGGGAACCAGTGAAAGCAGCTCATCGGAGCAATTACCATGAAAGTATTTGTAGAAAAGACAGAGAGAGGCGACGGCGCGTCTGGGAGAGAGTGACTGCAGACGAGACGTCAGATCAGGGCCAATTATATTACATATCCGTCTCAGGATCTTGTCAAGAACTCCGAGGTAAACAGAAGGTGCACCAGACCATATATGGCAGCAGTACTCCATGCAAGGGCGAATGGTTGATTTGTATATTTGAAGTATCGATTCCGGAGAGAAAAATTTCCTGGCGCGGCACAGAGAGCCAACTTTCCTCGCGGTGGAAGAAGCAATTGACTCAATGTATTTGTTCCATCTCAGGTCAGCAGCCAACGTGAGACCGAGCAGACGCAGGGAGTTGCTCTCAAAAAGTTGACTATCAGTCATTCTAATGGGAGGGGGGCAGGGAAGGATCTCTATGGTGATTAATAGAGAGTAGTTTAGTTTTTGAGATTTACATTTAATTTACATTTCCAAAACTTGTAAATTTAAGAAAGGCTCATAAACATCTGGAACAAAGTAAAATCTGGAATAATTAAAGAATTCTATATAAGAACATGGCGAATACCCGGCCTCCAAGACTTGGATCTGAAGAAGAAATATGCAACGAAAACATTTTAAAAACCTCTAATAACCTTTCTTCAGATGTTTATATATATATATATTTTCCAGCCGAAGCGTTTATTTCGCTTACCGGGGTAGATAGTTCTAGTTCCACGTGCCATGCCTCTTCCAGGTATGTCAGTTATTTAAGAGCAATAAGAATCTTCATTCCCCAATACTTACCTAAAGAAGAAACTTACATAAAAAAAAAAAAAACTTTCTAAAGTATGAACAGCTTTCATGAAATAATTTTTACAAAAAAAAATTTGTCCGGATTGAAATTTATACATTGTATCTGGAAAGTTCGAATTCTAGTCGAATCCATTACATTCACTTACGGGCTAATACCATTGGAAAAGGTATGAATCCTCTTCTTCTCCCCCGCTTCCAGCTATGAGTAAATAGCAGGACAGACCGGCTTCTATAGTCTTGGAAGGCAACTGGTTTATCGCAGAAAGAAATGGCAACGTACTGCGGTAAAAATCTGTCTCGTCAGTCAGGTATCGAAAGATACATGATCGCCTAAGCGTGTATTAGGCATGGCACATAATTGACTGAAATTCACTTACGTGCTAATACCATTGGGAAAGGTATGAATGCTTTTCTTCCCCAAACACCCCCAACTATGCATAAATAGCAGGATAGGCCGGTTTCTATAGCCTTGGATGGCAACTGGTCTACCGCAGAAAGAAATGGCAACCTACTGCGGGAAACAAATCTGCCTCGTCAGTCATGTATCGAAAGATAAGTGATTGCCGAAGCGTGTATCACGCATGGCACATAACTGATCTGGGCAGTGTTTTGACAGAGTGTAACACTTAGATCTGAAGACGTATTGGAATGGCCAAAGACACATTCCAAAAGCAAGGCAGAGTATTACAAGACAGGGGGATTTCGTTGGTAACAAAGGAAAGCGTACTGAACTGTTACGTAATATCTGTCCTCCTTTACGGCAGCGAATGTTGGACGGTCTCCTCAAAGATGAAGAAGAGACTCGAGGTATGGTTCTACAGAAGGATGCTGAGGATATCATGGACCGAGCGTGTGGGCAACGATGATAGGATGCAAACAAGGCGGAACCTTATACTTAACATCAGGAAAAGGCAGCTGAAATTTCTGGGATACGTAATGAGAAAGGAGGGCTTGGAGAATCCGGTACTCACAGGTCGAATAGATGGAAAGAGAGATAAGGGAAAGCAATGCATGACAAACCTGGCAGGCTTAAGCAAGTGGATGACAATGTGGTTTGGGGCAAGGTACGGAACTTGTTGAGAACTGCAAGAGATAGGGAGAAGTGGAGAGCCATGATCGCCTACATCCAGAAGGGACATGGCATATAAAAGAAAAAGACTACTGAAATCTAATTTTTTGCACATAATTTTATGCTTTCAGGATAAAGGTATGTTTTGTAGATCCTAAAATGTATTTTTGGTAGTCTCTATCTATAAAAGGCAGGATGTGTGTGTGTGTGTCTGTGTGTAACGAATGCACGGCCGCAATTTTTGACGGATTTGCACCAAAATTTACATGCACATGCTCCAAGACAGAGGATAGTAAGTGAGATCCGAAGACCTAATGCGATGGCCAAAGACGCATTCCAAAAGCTAGGCAGACTATTACAAGACAGGAGCATCTGTTTGGTAACAAAGAAAAGAGTATTGAACTGCTACTGGATATCTGTCCTCCTTTACGGCAGCGAATATTGAACGGTCTCCTCAAACAGGAAGAAGAGACTCGAGGCAACGGAGGTATGGTTCTACAGAAGGATGCTAAGGATATGATGGACCGAGCGTGCGAGCAACGATGAGGTTTTGTAGAGGATGCATTCAAGAAGGAAGCTTATGTTAGACATTTTCATGACGGTTGTCTTCGAGTATAGAATCCAGAGGTTGGCAGTGAATATTTCGGAGACAATAGGAAAGCGTAGTGCAGGTTCGCAGTGGATATCGCAGCAGAGTGTAGTTCTTCCTTCTGTCGTGTTCGCCTGACAAGTTGGCTCTGGTCCTTCCGGTAGGAAAACAAAGATGGCCGCCTTTATACACGACGGATACGATCTTCAGTGGCTCCTGATTGGTTAATCTTCTATTGGTAGACTATAAAGGGAAATAAGTCATTCTGACTCGCTCATTGTTACATAACATATACACAAAAAACTGTAACAGCTTATACTTAACATCGGGAAGAGGCAGCTGAAATTTCTGGGACACGTAATGAGAAAGGAGGGCTTGGAGAATCTGATACTCACAGGTCGAATAGAGGGAAATAGAGACAAGTGAAAGCAACATATGACATACCTGGCGGGCTTAAGCAAGTGGATGACAGAACGTGGTCTAGGGGAGGTGTCAGAGAGACGAAACTTATTGAGAGATAAAAGGGAAAGGGGAAAGTGGAGGGCCATCATCGCCTACGTCCTGAAAGGATATGTGTTGTGGTAGGATCCACCTAATTTGCATAGTGGAGTACCGACCATATAAATATGGTTGATACCGGGAAGAGAGGGAGGAATCAAGAGATTCAACCAGAGACTCTGCCCGACTGCGACTCAGTCAACACATTCTCCAGGAACGGTCTGACCAGGAATATACAACAGACTATATGTAAATATTGTGTACACTTTATTGTTTCAATACATTTTGTTCTAAGTACATTTTGTGTTGCATTATTATTCCATGCATTAGTCAAGTTTCAACAATATGGCACATAAAAAGAAAAATGTGTGAATGAAAATCCCACAATTAGGGCGGTCAAACATTTTGAAAGTTGGTGTTGGGCTTATGTGGTGGGTAGTTCTATTTAACCGGCCACGCCCACCAAGGCCATGCGTGACAGAATACCGTTTTTAAGCGAGGAGCACAATATGCATACTTATCCATATGTGCCAAGGAAAAAAAAAAATTCCCGATCTCGCGACGACTATCACGCTAGTGTCGGTATTACACCGACCCAACCTCTTTAGTGCCAGGAGGAAGGTGCTGGAATCCCCGGGGCTGAGCAACTTTTCCCATCTTAAATGAGGAGAAACATTGTTCCACATACAGCACAAGATGCGATAACTCCGCCCCAGTAAACCGTCATTGGCGATAGTTAACTGTTGTTTGTGTAATTTGGCACTGGTGAGTATATCGATATATTAAATGCGAATGTCAGTGTGTCACTGTGTCACACTTTTTCAATCAAAGGGACACAACTCTCCAACTTTCAATAGCACATAGATGTGAACAGAATGAGATAGATAGATAGATAGATAGATAGATAGATAGATAGATGAAGAGAATGAGATAGATAGATAGATAGATAGATAGATAGATAGATAGATAGATAGATAGATAGATAGATGAAGAGAATGAGATAGTGTTATGGGAACTTACCCATAATAATAATGGATTATTCATGACATTATAAATACTGTGCCTTTCAAGAGGTATGATGGAGATTGTAAGACGAGGAGAGATAATTGAGAGCATATTGTAAGGACATTGGAATAGTGATACTTGTCGAGACAACATAGTTCACTCTAACCAAATCTGATAGTCATTACTAATACTTCTACTTCTTTGTATTATATTTTTGTCGTAATATATCTTTGTGTCCCATACCTGTGTTCGTGTTATTCTTTCATTGTTTCTAACCTTGGACCATCACCGTGGTACAAGGAACTTGGACCATAACAGATAGATAGATAGATAGATAGATATGAATAGACTTAAATAAGGAATAAGGAGCGAAAATTATATGAGAAGTTATATATGTCACATATAGACGTCTGGGGTGTATATCGATATAATAAATGCGAATGTCAATGTGTCAGTGTGTCACACTTCTTCATTAGAAGGAACAGAACTCTCTAACTTTCAATAGCTCATCTTACAAAAATTTTGTATTCCCAAGTTTTCATTACTGCGATTATTTTCGGCGGTTTTTTACGTGATTTTTTGTGATGAATTTTTTGTACGATAACAATTTTTATAACTTGGAAATAATTGAAGTTAATTGCGAAATCCAGTGAATGTCGTCCATGAAATAAAAATAATTGTTTGTACGGAAAGTAAGGACCTACGTACATCAAATTCTCTTTAAATTAAGTTACGGCAGAAGAATTATTGTTGAACTTTTAAAAGGTAAGCTTAAATATTAATGCAATACTTAAATGCAGCGATTAATTTTAAGTTCTTCACTAGTTTATCGTTGCCTATTGCATACGACAGCAGTTTGCCTCGCAAATAGAAATCTCCGTCAAGAGAGGACTAGATTGCAATCAAAATGGCCAAGGTTGCAGCGAGGATAAAAAATTCCGGTGCAAATTAAAACCCAGATCAAACGGCAGCCAGAAGAGCTTCCAATGCTGAGAATATGCAAAGACTTAGGGATTCTCAAACTCTTGAACAAGCCGATGACTCAATCAAAAGGTCTTCGCTGCAGCTAACTTAAATGCCGCCCTATCAGTCGGCTTTTAAGCTAGTGTATAAGAAATGTAACCAAATCTCACGTAGAAAAATTAATCTAATATAGACGGAAGAAATATTTAACAGGCGTCTGTATTCAGCTATTTTTCAGCACATTTTTATCTTTTTTATTTTTTTAAAATCATTTCACCACAAGCAAGGCAACGAAGCGACTAAGATGCAAGTAGGTGGTTATTGAGTGTGAAAGAATATAAGCAAAACATTATAAAAGAGAAAAAAATAAAAGAATATGAATTAAGAACATAAGATAACGAATGGCATTGCATTTGCGTTAACATCTATGAAAGTAACTCTATACTGATACTTATTATTAACACCTAACACACGCCTATTTAAACAATTCGCCCTAGCTGTTACCATGGAAATTTTGATTTCAATTATTAAAACACGTAAATTTCAGAAATACGTTATTCCCAAAAAATTTCGCTTGAAGATGGAACAGAGCTTACTTTAACTCAATTTAATTCAAATAATTATATTGAAGTTTTCGGCTCTTGTTTTGAAACATGAGACCTCTTATGTCGCGAGTTGGAATCATATTTTTAAATAAATAATTATATATATATATATATATATATATATATATATATATATATATATATATATATATTGGTGATTATATGCAAAAGATTTAGGGACTTTCAAACTCCTAAACAATCCAAAGACTCAATCTAGAGTCCTCTGCTACAGCTAGCTTAAATGCCATCAAATAGGGCGCCTTTTATGCTAGTACATATATATATATATATATATATATATATATATATATATATATATATATATATATTACTGTGATTGTTTTCTGCTATTTGGTACAGTTCTTTGTGGTGATTCTGTAGCGCCAGTCGACGAGGGTATTATCGTTGAACCTTTAAAAGGTAAGCTTAAATATCAATGTAATACTTAAAGGCAGCAATCAATTTTGAGTTCTTCTGTAGTTTATTGTTGCCTATCGCTTACGGCGACAGTATGCCTCACAAAAAGAAATGTCCACCAACAGAGGACCAGATTGCGATCAAAAGATACAAGGTTGCAGTGAGGAAAACAAAGTCCCTTGCAAATGAAGACCCAAAATCAAACGGCTGCCAGGAGAAATTCCAATAGGTGAGAATATGCAAAGACTTAGGGACTCTCAAATTCACAAAAAGTTTCGTAGACGGACGGACCCGCCATATATTTCGCTTTCCTCTGCTTTAATATTTCGCAGACAGTTATCATGTCATACCTGTCGAAGCTGACATTTGAAAGAATTAACTTTCATGTCATTGAAAGATGGCGTCTTCATTCTCGAAAAAAAGGAATCGTTGTCAAGTTGCCTCGACAGCCGCCATTATGGGATTAAGATTTCGCGCCTGGCGGGAATTAGACCCGGAAAATAATGGATGGTTCCTTTCTTAATTCACTTTTGGGATTTCCTTCCAGATATGGTCCCCTAAAAATACGTGATAACGACACGGGTGGGAACGCTTATCTAAAGAATTTACGACGGAATGATGTTTCATTCCGTTATACATCCAAGTATATATTAATATTTTTCCGACTCTCTCTCTCTCTCTCTGTCTGTCTCTCTCTCTTTCTCTCTCTCTCTCTCTCTCTCTATCTATCTATCTATCTATATATATATATATATATATATATATATATATATATATATCTATGCGTGTTTCTGACATTTATACCATTCAAACTCAGATTACAGATAGATTGATAGATAGAAACAGAACGAGATTAAGCGATAGATAGATATGAACAGAATGAGATAGATAGATAGATAGATAGATAGATAGATAGATAGATAGATATGAACAGAGTGAGATAGATGTCCCGTATGAACATCTCAAAAGATTGATATGAACAGAACTATCTAGAGAGATAAAGATTTTATAAAATAGATACATACATACATACATACATACAGAATGAGATAGATCGATAGATAAATAGATATGAACATAATGAGATAGATAGATAGATAGATAGATAGATAGATAGATAGATAGTGAGCTAGGTTGATATATACAAACTGTAACATCGGTAAAGTCATAAACTGTGTAACTAAATAGATAGATAGAACGAGAAGGGAGAAACGCCTTTATTTTTCTTTTTAGTGAAATGCTTTAATAGATTTTTTTTTCAAATATATCCCTAGCAATTTATTCAAAACTTTTCAACACAACACCATCAGAAAGATTAATTTGAGTCCTCTATGGAGATATAACGCCCCAAGCTTCAATAAATGGATTACGTCAACAAAACCAACTGCCATTTGTGCATTCAGAAGCTAAGAGCCCCTAAAAGTTGCACTAGGGGCCTGAAATGATGCATTTAGAACAGGTTCAAGGCAATGTGGTTGGGCGGCCGCCAACACTTGTTGGGGTTTTTAGACTCTTGTTGTCGTTTACAATTTTCTTTGAACATGTCGAGGGAATTCGTAACGGTGACGGAAATGGTAGAATTTTTGGTTGGAATGTCTTTAAAAACCGATGAAAATAAATAGTAAAAAAAAAAAAAGAAAACCTCCAAATTTCTTTTAGATTTCTTTTAGAAATATGAAGGAATTTTCGTCGTAAGAATCGAAAACGTGACCTGAAATGAAAACATTTTAAAAAATATATTAGTTTTTTGGAGTTTTTTTTTTTACCGTAAGTTTCACCTTGTACATTATTACACTGAATTTGTAGGTCCGATGAATTGGATCGTGATTACGATTCCAATGTAATAAATTATAACCATGCAATATTAGTGTTTGAGCCTTTTATATATTCTTGCTCTGTCCTGGACATTGAGCTCTACCTGGATTCTA
>CAHIKZ030000313.1:2835000-2915000 GCA_903632075.3 Acanthosepion pharaonis | reverse complement strand
TCACCAAATTCAAGAACCAAAGCTTTCATCCACTAGGCCAATGGGACAATCCTGAGTGGGAAATAAGATCGGAGGGAAGACTGAGCGAGACGTTGGCATATTGAAGAAAATAGTCTGCATGTCATCCCAGAAATTCAAACAAAAAAAAAAAGTTTTTTTTTACACTATATACATTGTCCTCGTCTTTATTGTGGTTATCACAACGTTTCGGCCGTTGTGTTCTCCGAACTTCCTCATATCTATCCAATTAAGCTACAGCGAATTCTGAACTGAACTCTTTATTTAATCTACGGAGGTAGACTGTTCGCGTTTCATGTTATGGTGAAACACACCTATTTTATAGTTAATAGACTCTCCCACCTAATATAAGTAGGAGTAGTAAGAGAAACGACGGTCAGTCGATGTCGGACGACCGGCTGAACGGTTGAACTCTCTGCCTTCGGGCGGGGAGGAACCCGAAGGAGGCTACGCTGAGGGACGGAATCTCGTTCGGGGAGGTAAACCGACCCTGGACCCGTTTATACGGGTTCAAAGGGTATATTTTTGGGCCAAGCCCACGGGCTCGGAGATCCCACGTTGAACCGGCCTGGTGCTACATGATGCCCTCGGGGGGGGGTGACTAAATACTAGTCGATGTCAGACGACAGTCGAACTCTCTGCCTTCGCACAGAGAGGAACTCGGATGAAGCTATGCCGAAGGGCAGAATTTCGTCCGGGGAGGTAGACAGACCTGATCATGTTTATGCGTGGTCTACGAGGATTTTTTTGGCCGAGCCTTGTGCCACATGTGACTGCGTGGGGCAGTTACTAAATAGCGTCGATGTCGGACGACAGTAGTCGACAGTTAGTCGAATACGAAAGTAGTCAGCGACCACAACAAGATTACTCTGCGTAATACCTATTATATCAAGTCCTTAACGTTTTGTACGTCGAACCTATTTTAGGACCGATTTAGTACAAATACAAGCCTCCACTGCGAATTAACCCCACAACATTTCAGTAATATGTCGCGCCGGTTTCGACTGAATCCAAGTAAACACCACCCGGTCCAGTACTTAAACTCAGTGAAAACAGGGGGAGCAATAACTGAGATGTACTAAAAATAATTATTAGATGAGATATTCCCTAGAAATAAGAAATGGAATGAAAACAGTCTACCTCCTTAGATTAAATAAAGGGTTCAGTTCTTCACTCCTTGTAGGATATGCACTTGATGAAGGCCGAATGCGATGGATAAATTGTCGTCTAAATGACGAAAAAAAAAAAAAAAATTAACGTAACAATGGCATCTCACGTTAACTGATATACAGGGTGCGATTGAAAAATTGTCGTCTAAATGATGCAAAACAAAATAATGCTGACATCTCATTTTAACAGACATAAAGGGTGCGAGGGATAAATTGTCGTCTAAACGATGCCAAAATGAAAGTAACACTGACCTCTCATTTTAACAGATATACAGGATGCGATGGATAAATTGTAGTCTAAATGATGCCAAAATGAAAATAACACTGACATCTCATTTCAACAGATTTGTTTTTTTGTTTTGTTTGGTTTTTTTTTGGTTTTTTTTGTCATTAAAGAATAAACTGATATAGACGCTTTTAATTAAAGGACTGACATTAGGGTTATGACTTTTTGGTAACCCAATCTTCCTGTATCATAAATCGATGAATTTTTGTTCAAAATTAATGAAAAAAAAAGCTTAATTTGTTTTAGTTCTTGAAAAAGGTCAACCCCAAACCGATAAATCGATTATACCACATACGCGAAAAAATGTAAAGGTAAAAAAAAATTAACATATTTCAGAATTTTTTCAATTTACTAATGATGGGATTGGATTGTACTTATGAATGTTTTAAAGCATTTAACAGTTTATAAAAGGCCTCAGAAAGTTTTAAAATGACCCCAGAAAGTTTTAAAAGGCATCGGAAAGTTTTAAAAGGCCCCAGAAAGTTTTAAAAGGCCTCAGAAAGTTTTATAAGGCCCCAGAAAGTTTTAAAAGACCCCAGAAAGTTTTTAAATACCTTAGAAAGTTTTAAAAGGCCCCAGAAACTTTTAAAAGGCCCCAGAAAGTGATAGTACTACTCTACTTATATACGACTTTGGAAATTTCGTGTTGCTGGTAACATTTTTTAAATGATAAGCTGATACAGAAAATCAATTCTTTACAAATATCAAAACGTTATAATACTAATATACATTTATTAAATAAGTCATTGATTGTCAGGTGGAACTGTCTTTTTAAAAATATCTTTTTACAAAATTGATTTCTTTTAATTAAGGAACACAATTATAAAACTATGCTGATACCACTGAAGTCTCAAAATTACCATTTGTAAAGAAACGACTAAGTCCGATAACTCTTTAAAAAAGTTAGGGGTCTATCTTACACATTATCAAACAGCCCCCCCATTTTAAATCGATAAAATCCATATATTTCGATTCTTACAAATGTGGCGACTTGAAGAGCGTCTAATCTACAAAAGTTATTTCCGAAAAATTATTTCCCTGTTGTTTAAATAGTCCCCTAAATAAAGCTATATAAAGAATGAAGAGGGAGACAGAGAAAGGCCCGAATTAGGGACTATAAATAGTTGCCTACCTCTCAATTCAGTTCACTTACTAAATTCAATTATTCCTTCAAGTTTGAAACGTCATAATTCGGGTCTATATTTTGCTATGCCATTCATAATTGAAACTAGCAGTAGAGCCCGGCGTTGCCCGGGGATGTAACAGTCAGAGATAGATCAAGTATCGACCATCATAAAGACTGAAAAACAAAATTGACAAAGATTATTGTTTAAGGTTGACGGACACGCATATCTTAATTATTATTTTTTTTTTTTTACGAATTGGTCAAACTCAAACTCAAACAAAAACATTGTTTTCAATCGTTATGAGTCTACTGCTGGAATAGAATGTTATTATAAACAATTGTCTTGTACATGGAATTTTTAAAGCATTCTGAATGTAAAAATAAAGAAGAAAGTGTGCAAGACAATAAGAAACACTACCTGCCAAAAAGAAGTGAAGTTTTGTTGAAATCGGTTGAAAAATGTAGGAAATCCGATCCCATATATAAACGAACACAGACACACACTCACAAACAACCTGGGTTTTATAATAAGTATAACTCGATATGAGTTGTCCCCCTTTCATTCTGTTTTATCGTTGTTTTCAAATTGATTTCATGCAAAAACAATTGTGTTTTTTCCAATTTTTGGCGCTGTCAGAACCACTGCAAGGTAATTTTACGCAGTCCTGTGAAGTTTTGTTGAAATCGATTGAAAAACGTAGGAAATCCGATCCAATATATAAACGTACAGACACACACACACACACACACAATCTGCGTTTTATAATAAGTAAGATTATCAAAACGCAAATGCGCGTCGACAAAGTGATAGACGAATGAATCTATTGGAAATGCGAAAAACATTTTTGTAATGGCAGACAAATAACGTCAGAAAGTCGAAAGCATTTGCAAAAGTAAAGAGCATTGCCATCAGCCTAACAGTTTGCATTGACGCTAGGAAAGTTATCGGGAAAATTAAAGACAAATCTCAATACACTGAAGAAATACTTTTGTTTATATGTCAGGGCACAAATGATATTCTAGTCGACATTTTTGAAAAGCTGCCTAAAAAGGAAACACTTGCGAGGACAATAAGAGTTTTTAAACAACTTATTTACGTCTCTATATTTCTGAGATGAGGTATTATGTACACTATTTACATTATTCGGACTATTGTCCTCATCTTTGTTGCCATATTTATTACAACGTTTCGGCCTTTCAGTATATGTCTATATTTCTGAGATGAGGTATTATGTACACTATTTACATTATTCGGACTATTGTCCTCATCTTTGTTGCCATATTTATTACAACGTTTCGGCCTTTCAGTATCTGTCTATATTTCTGAGATGAGGTATTATGTACACTATTTACATTATTCGGACTATTGTCCTCATCTTTGTTGCCATATTTATTACAACGTTTCGGCCCTTCAGTATCTATCTATATTTCTGAGATGAGGTATTATGTACACTATTTACATTATTTGGACTATTGTCCTCATCTTTGTCGTCATATTTATTACAAAGTTTCGGCCCTTCAGTATCTGTCTATATTTCTGAGATGAGGTATTATGTACACTATTTACATTATTCGGACAATTGTCCTCATCTTTGTCGCCATATTTATTACAACGTTTCGGCCTTTCAGTATCTGTCTATATTTCTGAGATGAGGTATTATGTACACTATTTACATTATTCGGACTATTGTCCTCATCTTTGTCGTCATATTTATTACAACGTTTCGGCCTTTCAGTATCTGTCTATATTTCTGAGATGAGGTATTATGTATACTATTTACATTATTCAGACTATTGTCCTCATCTTTGTCGCCATATTTATCACAATCTTTTGGCCCTTCAGTATCTGTCTATATTTCTGAGATGAGGTATTATGTACACTATTTACATTATTCGGACTATTGTCTTCATCTTTGCCGCCATATTTATTACAACGTTTCGGCCCTTCAGTATCTGTCTGAGATGAGGTATTATATACACTATTTACATTAATCGTACTATCGTCCACATATCAGTTGCCATATTTATCACAACGTTTCAGCTGTTGTACGCTCCGGCCTTCTTCAGGTGGTTGGGATGTCGAACTGAACCCTTTATTTCGCTCACTGGGGTAGACTGTTCTAGTTCCACGTGCCATGTTTAATGGATGTCAGTTATCAGTTATCTCCTGTTAATTCCTCTCTCCAAGTTCTCCACTGCCTTAACCAAGTATTGAACTCACACTCTCTAGGTCCTGTCACTGGATCTAACCAAGGCCTTTATCCACTGTGCCATATGTCCTTAAGAACATCTGTGTATGAATTATTATTACCAGCAGGATACTTGCATGATAAAATGCATTTCTGGCCTTTTGTTATTTAATCACTTTGACATTATGTTCGCCATTTTGTCCATTCGCTATTTTGTCCATTCGCCATTTTGTCTGCGCGCGAGCCATGCAAGCAAGTATAACATCTATAGTGCCGTTCGATCGAGAACGTGTAGGGAGGCCAGAGCAATCTGGCTGCGTATGTGATGGGGGAGAGGTCATTTTTTAATGAAAGTATCAATGATGAAAAATATAACTTGCTAAGTATTTCATGGAAGTTAAGCAGTCAGGTTATCTTGTTGGGGTGGGCGAATGTTTAAACGGGAATATAATTCTTTTTTTTTTTTTCTTTTTTCAAAACTGACCCCACCCACTGACAAATCACTCGACGGACACCCTGAGATTGAGAGCACTGACAGTATTAAATTTCGACGTTCTGTTTATACCCAAACGAATTGCGTCCGAACAAAAATGTTATGATTTCTCTGATAGTTACACTCTGCACTGGAGCGAGTTGGGGCGGGGGGCAGTGACTCCACCGTCATCACAAAAAGAACTTTTTTTTTCTACGCGGATTTTTTGTTTTATGCTTAGCCAGAGTGATTTTATTTCTTGCCTGCCTTGCTTCCTTCGTTTCTTCCTTCTTATTACATCCGTGTCCCGTCCTTTAAGTTTTCTGTCCTAAGACCTTCTTTTTTTGGATTTATCTCAATTCTGCCTCCCTTCTTATTAGGTAGTGTTCCTTCCTTCCTTCCTTCCTTCCTTCCTTCCTTCTTTTAAGCTGTCTGTCCTAAGACCTTCCTTTTTGTATTGGATTAATTTCCCTTCTGCCTTCCTTCCTATTAGGTAGTGTCCCGTCCTTCCTTCCTTACTTACTTACTTACTTCATTTCTTCCTTCCTTCATTCCTTCCTTCCTTCATTCCTTCCTTCCTTCCTTTAAACTGTGTGTCCTAAGTCTTTCTAATTTTATTGCATTTGTCTCCCTTCTGCCTTCCTGCCTATTAGTTAGTGTCCCTTCCTTCCTTCGATCATTTCTTCTTTCCTTCCTTCCTTTAAGCTGTGTGTCCTAAGTCCTTCCTTTTTTTGTTTGATTTATCTCCGTTCTGCCTTCCTTCCTATTAGGTAGTGTCCATTCCTTCCTTCCTTCCTTCCTTCCTTCCTTCCTTCCTTCCTTCCTTTAGGCTGTCTGTCCTAAGACCTTCCTTTTTGTATTGGTCTAATTTTCCTTCTGCCTTCCTTCCTATTAGCTAGTGCCCCTTCCTTCATTTTTTCTTTCAAGCTGTCTGTCCTAAAACCTTCCTTTTTATTAGATTTATCTCCCTTGTTTTCCTTCCGTCCCTCGTTTGTTCCTTCCTATTGGGTTTGTGTTAATTCCTTTCTTCCTTCAAACTGTCTATCCTACCAATGTCCTTTCTTATTGGTTTTATCTTCTTTCTCCCGTCCTTCCTTCATATCTTCTTTCCATGTACCTCCCTCGTTTCTCCTTTTTCTCCTACCATTTTCCTTTTTTATTGGATTTATTTCCCGTCTGCTTTCCTTTCTTCTATTAGATCCGTATCCATCCCTCATTCAAACTTTCAGTCATAAAACCTTCCTTTTTTGTTTGATTTATCTCCGTTCTGCCTTCCTTCCTTCCTTCCTTCCTTCCTTCCTTCCTATTAAATCTGTCTCCCTTCCTTCAAGGTTTCTGTTCTACCACCTTCCTCTTTTATTGGATTTAGCTCCATTCTCCCTTCCTTTATATTAGAGCCTTCATCCTTTCCTTCCTTCCTTCCTTCCTTCCTTCCTTCAAACTTTCTGTCATACCACCCTCCTTTTTTATTGAACTTATCTCCGTTCTCCGTTCTCCTTTCCTTCCTTTTTTTCTTCCTTCCTTCCTTCCTTCCTTCCTTCCTTTCTTTCTTTCTTTCTTTCTTTCTTTCTTTCTTATTAGATCAGTGTTCCTTCCTACAAGCATTCTGTTCCATCACCACCTTTTTTATTGGATTTATCTTTCTTCTAGTTTCCTTCATTCATTTATTCCTTTCTATTACATCCGTGTCCCTTCCTTTCCTTCCGTCCTTCAAGCTTTCTGACCAATCACCTTCCTTTTTACTGGATTTATGTCTCTTCTATCTTCCTATCTTACTCCCTATTATCAGGTCATCTAATAAGTTCTGTCCGAATTTTGCATAAAGAAAACAAGTGACCAAATGTTACATTTAATTACAGATTCAATCAACAATGTATTTTCCATGATTATCTATGACTTCCTTCCATCTATTAACAAACTTACTAATTCCATTACTGTAAAATTCTTTTGGTTTTGAATCGAAGAACTCACAAATGTCAGTTTTAACCTCTTCCTGTGTTACAAAAGCTGTTTCTTCCAAATGATTCTGTAAGCTACGAAACAAATAATAGTCTGAAGGAGCAAGATCGGGAGAATAAGGTGGATGAGGAATTTTCTCCCAACCAAGTTCTTCGATCTTTTGTGACGTGATTCTTGCTGTATGGGGTCGTGCATTGTCCTGATGAAACATCACCTCCTTTCGATTCACTAGAGCAGGTCTTTTTTCCTCAAAGCTTGGTTCAAACACTCTAATTGCTGACAGTATATTTGAGCATTAATTGTTGCATTAGGTGGTAAGAATTCAAAGTGGATTATTCCTTGGCGATCCCACCAGATTGAAAGAAGAACCTTTTGCTCATGAAGTTCCCTTCTCGGCTGTGGCTGGGGTCCTTCCCCTTTACCAAGCCACTGTCTCCAACAATTAACATTTCGATAAAAGATCCATTTTTCGTTGTCAGTCACAAGTCTATCCAAAAAAGGTGAAACAAGTTGGCAAGAATGGAGAGAAGAGCAGATATCAACTGGGGTTTGAGGTTGTTTTCAGACAATTCATGAGGCACCCATTTTCCAAGTTTAGGAACTTTTCCAAGTTGTTGAAGATGACAATGAACAGTTGTATGGTTTGAACTGAGAACCACTGCCAATTCCTCAACTGATAAAGCAGGATTTTCTTCAAGGGCTGCTTCAAGAAGCTTTTCATCAAACTCAACTGGACGTCCGGTTCGATCTTCATCTTCGAGGGTGAAATCTCCACCTCTAAATTTTGCAAACCATCTTCTGAAAGTTCTTTCATTCACACATTCCTCTCTATAAACTGAGTGAATGTTTCTAACCGCTTCGGCTGCTGAGTTTCCTTTCTTGAACTCATAAAGCATTACGTGCCCAAAATGATTCTTGGGTACTTCCATGTTAGAAGGGTTTTAATCAAACAAAATTTAATTTTATTGTTTTCTGAAATAAAATTTGATCAGTTTAAATGCATCTAAATATAAAAATAATGTTCAGCTCCATTAGACATTATAAAATACTCTTTAAATTTTGTTCAAAATTCGGAGAGAACTTATGGGATGACCTGATCGATCCTTGCCCTTTCCTTCCTTCCGTTTGGTTTTGTCTTCTGCCACCTTCCTTTTTTTATTGGATTCAACTCCCTCCTCCTGTTTTCTTTCCTGTCTTTATTTTTTCCTTCCTTTTGATTTGTGGTACTAACATTCTTTCATTCCTACGTCTCTTCCTTCGTGACTGCCATCCTTCGTCTTTCCTTCGCCCAATCCTTCCTTCCTTCCTTCTTTCTTTCTTTCTTTCTCAATTTCCTTTTTTCTGACCTCGTCTTCCTTCTTGCTTTTTTCTCTCTTTCTTTTTTCTTTCTTTCCTTTTCAACTTCTTTCTTTCATTCTCGCCTGCTTTTTCTTTCTCACTTTTTCTTTCATTCTCGACTTCTTACTTTTCTTCTCGTCCCCATTCTCTCTTTCCTTCTTTCTTAAAACCTTGAGTAACTTCTTCCTTTCCTTTCCTTCTTCACTTTCTTCCTTTAATCGAATTCGTCTCCATTCTATTGGTCTTTTCCCAATTTTCATTCATTCATTCATTCTTTCTTTCTTTCTTTTTGTCTGTTTGCCTGTCTTTCTCAAATTCATTCTTTCCTTCCCTCTTACTTTCCTTTTCACTTTCCTTCTCGTCTTTCTTTCTTTCTTTTTTTTTTTTTCTTTCTTTCTTTCTTTTCCCCTTCTTTCTTTTAATCTGATACGTTCGCACTCCCTTCTTTTTTGTTCGTTTTCACCTTCTTTTTTTCTTTTTGTCTGTTTTTCTTCCACGTCATTCTTCTTTCTTTCCTTCCAACTTTCCATTTTTTCTTTCCTTCCCAATTTCCTTCAGTCTTTTCTTTCCTTCCTTCATTCCTTCCTTCCTTCTTTTAATCTCACGTTTCCATTCTCTTCTTGTTTTGATTCATTTTCACCTTTTTTCTTTCTTTTTCTCTCTCTTCTTTGACATCTTTCTTTCCTTCCTTCTCACTTTCCTTCTTTCTTTACGTCTCACCTTCTTTCTTTCTTTCTTGTTTCCTTCCTTTAATCGAATACGTCTCTATTCTCTTCTTGTTTTCTTTCAGTTTCACCTTCGTTTTTATTTCTTTCTTTTTACCTTTTTTCTGTCTGTTTTCCTCACCATCCTTGTTTCTTTCTTTATTTATTTCCTTCTCAGCTTCTCACTTTACATCTTGAGTACCTCCTTCCTTCCTTCAATCGGATACGTCTCCATTCTATTCATCTTTTTATTTTTCCTGTCTTACCTTCTTTGTCTTTCTCGACGTCCTTCGTTCTTTCTTTCCCACTTTCTTTTTTTTCTTTCTTTCTCACCTTCCTTCTTTCTTTACATCTAGAGTGCCTATTTCCTTGGCTTTCCTTCCTCTATTTCCTTCTTCTTTCTTTCTTTCTTTCTTTCTTTCTTTCTCCCTTCCTCTAATGAGAAAAGTCGCCATTTTATGCATTTTGCTTTTTCCTCTCATTGTCTGCTTGCTTTACTTACTGTAAAATGGCCTTCCTGAATTTTTATTCATTCCTTTCTCATTGTCTTCCTTTTGCCAACCTTTCTCTCCCCCATTCAATTTAATTTCTTTTTTATTT
Source organism: Acanthosepion pharaonis (assembly GCA_903632075.3). Taxonomy (NCBI): domain Eukaryota; kingdom Metazoa; phylum Mollusca; class Cephalopoda; order Sepiida; family Sepiidae; genus Acanthosepion; species Acanthosepion pharaonis. Next base: position 2,905,139 of record CAHIKZ030000313.1, on the reverse strand, counting down.
ATTCATGTATTTATTGACGTTTCGAATTTTCATCAGAAAGCAGAATTGTTTATTTATTTATTTATTCTTTCTTTCCAAACTTTTTCATTTATCATCAAGACCAGAAATTAGTTAATTAATTCATTAATTCTTTAATTCTTTCTTTTTTTTCTACGCAATACGAATTTCCTCCGAAAAAAAAAAGCAGATTTTTAATTTTTCTTTTTTTTTTTACGTATTTATTGAAGATTCGAATTCGCATTAGAAATAAAAAAAAATAATTAAGTCTGTTTTTCTTTTTTTTCTTCCAGGAATTCGAATTTTCATAAGAAAATATAATTCCTTCCTTTTTTATTCATTTATTTTCGAATTTCATCAAAAACTAGAAATTACATTTTTTTTTTTGTTTTTTCTGAATTTTTATTTATTCCTTTTTCATTGTCTTCCTTTTGCCAACCTCTCTCTATTCGTTTTTCTATTTCTTATCGGATTTGTTTTTCTTCCTTCCTTTCATCCTTTCTTCCTTTCTGAAGTCTTTCGTTTTCGGTTACTCATCTTGTTGACGGCGTCTTTTCTTGTCTGATCGCCTTCATTTTTTCGTTTCTTTCCTTCCTTCATTCTCAGTGTCTCCTCCATTTTTTTTTTTTTTTACTAGATTCTTTCATTCTCTCTTTCTTTCACTCCTTCTTTTTTACCAGGTGTTTCGATTTCACATTAGAAAACAGAATTTAAATAATTCTTTCTTTCTGTTTTTCTTTCTTCTCGTCTTTATTTGATTATTTCTTTACTTCCTTCATTCATTCCTTCTTTTTTTCCTTCCTTCCTGACTTTCTTTCTACCTTCTTACCTTCCTTCCTGGCTGCTTTCCTTCCTTCTTTCTTTCCTTCCTCCTTTCCTTCGTTCCTTCCTGTCTTCCTTCCTGTCTTCCTTCCTTTCTTCTTATTTTCTTTCCTTCCTTCTTTCCTGACTTTCTTCCTTCCCTCTTTCTTTCCTTCCTTCTTTCTTTCATTCCTTCCTTCCTTCCTTCTTTCTTTCTTTTTCTTTCTTTCTTTCCTTCTTTCTTTCTTTCATTCCTTTCTACCTTCCTTCTCCTTCTTTCTTTCTTCCTTCTTACCTTCCTGCCTGACTGCTTTCCTTCCTTCTTTCTTTTCTTCCTCCTTTTCTTCGTTCCTTCATCTTTTCCTTCCTTTCTTTGTTCTTGCCTTCTTTCCTTCCTTCCTGACTTTCTTACTTCATTCCTTCCTTCTTTCTTTCCTTCCTTCTTGACTTCCTTCTTTCTTTCTTTATTTCTTTTTCTTTCTATCTTTCCTTCTTTCCTTCCTTCTTTCTTACTTTTTCTTTCTTTCTTTTTTCTTTCTTTTCTTCTTTCCTTCTTTCCTTCCTTCTTTCTTTCTTTTTCTTTCTTTCTTTCTCTTTTCTTTCTTTCATTCTTTCCTTCCGTCTTTCTTCCATTTTCTTTCTTTCCTTCTTTCCTTCCTTCTTTTTTCTTTTTCTTTCTTTCTTTCTTTTTTCTTTCTTTCTTTCTTTCATTCCTTTCTACCTCCCTTCTCCTTCTTTCTTTCTTCCTTCTTACCTTCCTGCCTGACTGCTTTCCTTCCTTCTTTCTTTTCTTCCTCCTTTTCTTCGTTCTTTCCTCTTTTCCTTTCTTTCTTTGTTCTTGCCTTCTTTCCTTCCTTCCTGACTTTCTTACTTCATTCCTTCCTTCTTTCTTTCCTTCCTTCTTGACTTCCTTCTTTCTTTCTTTATTTCTTTTTCTTTCTATCTTTCCTTCTTTCCTTCCTTCTTTCTTACTTTTTCTTTCTTACTTTCTTTCCTTCTTTCCTTCCTTCTTTCTTTCTTTTTCTTTCTTTCTTTCTTTTTTTTCTTTCTTTCCTCTTTTCCTTCCTTCTTTCTTCCTTTTTCTTTCTTTCCTTCCTTCTTTTTTTCTTTTTCTTTCTTTCTTTCTTTCCTTCTTTCCTTCCTTCTTTCTTTCTTTCTTTTTCTTTCTTTCTTTCATCCCTTTCCTCCTTCCTGGCTTCCTTTCTTCCCTCTTACCTTCCTGCCTGACTGCTTTTGTTCCTTCTTTCTTTTCTTCCTCCTCTTCTTCGTTCCTTCCTGTTTTCCTTCCTTTCCTTCTTCTTGCCTTCTTTCCTTCCTTCCTTCCTTCCTTCCTTCCTTCTTTCTTTCATTCATTCCTTCTTTCTTTCTTTTTCTTTCTTTCTTTCATTCTTTCTTTCTTTCTTTCTTTCTTTCTTTCTTTCTTGACTTCCTTCCTTCTTGACTTCCTGACTTCCTTTCTTCTTTCTTTCTTTCTTTCTTTCTTTCTTTACTTCCTTCCTTCTTCCTTTCTTTCTTTCTTTCTTTCTTTCTTTCCTTCCATCCTTCTTTACTTCCTTCCTTCCTGACTTCCTTCCTTCTTTCTTTCTTTCTTTCTTTCTTTCTTTCTTTCTTTCCTTCCTTCCTTCTTGACTTCCTGACTTCCTTCTTTCTTTCTTTCTTTCTTTCTTTCTTTCTTTCTTTTTTTCCGTTTTTCTTCCTGGTATTACGAATTTTCTCCAAAAGCCAAAATTTAATTTCTTTTTATTTATTCATTTATTTATTGACGTTTCGAATTTTCATCAGAAAGCAGAATTGTTTATTTATTTATTTATTCTTTCATTCTAAACTTTTTCATTTATCATCAAGACCAGAAATTAGTTAATTAATTCATTAATTCTTTAATTCTTTCTTTTTTTTTCTACGCAATACGAATTTCTCCCGAAAAAAAAAGCAGATTTTTAATGTTTCTTTCTTTTTTTACGTATTTATTGAAGATTCGAATTCGCATTAGAAATAAAAAAAAATAATTAAGTCTGTTTTTCTTTTTTTTTCTTCCAGGAATTCGAATTTTCATAAGAAAATATAATTCCTTCCTTTTTTATTCATTTATTTTCGAATTTCATCAAAAACTAGAAATTCCATTTTTTTTTTTCTCTCTCTTTCTTTCTTTTTCGTTCTTTCTTTCTCTCTTTCTCTCTCTTTCTCTCTCTTTCTTCCTTTTTCGTTCTTTCTTTCTCTCACTCTCTCTCTCTCTCTCTCTCTCTCTTACTCTTTTTCTTTCTTTTTCTTTCCAAGCCTTTCGAATTCTCATCAGAAACCAGAAATCGTTCATATATGTTATGAATTCTCGTCTAATTAGAAATCTCGTTTCCCCGAGACAACGGCCGAGATTCCTCTTTGCCCTTCCCATACCTACATAGTTGCCCTGCTAACAGCTTTACACGTGTTCATGTTTGATGTTTGCTTTCGTTATTCGAATAGCTCTCTTCATAAAAACACGTACATTTATTGCCACCCAAAGAGAATGCATCAACCTTACCCTTCTTTAAAAGTAGTTTTCGGCCTGTTTCTCTTTCTCATGCTTTGGGGACTGTTAAGTCTGTCTTGATATCTGTCTTTATATGCCGTTTCTCCTCAAGGCGTAGACAATCATGGCTCTCCACAGTTTTCTAAGTAAGTTGTCTTTTTTGATATTTCTAAACCCTGTTCAGTCCTCCATTTTCTCAAATTTGTCATGTTTTATACGCAATTTTCCTCTTTTCATTATTCTCCTCAATCTGTCCTGTCAGATTTTCCAAGGCCCCACTCTAAAGTGGCCCAGAAATTTCAACTGTCTCTTCCTGATTTTTCTGATGAATTTACCGAGTCCTTTCAGAACATGGGCGATCACGGCTCTCCATTATTTCCGATCCTTTAAGTATTCTTTTCTTGGTGTTTAATGAAATTTTCCTGTTTCTTAATACTTTGCTTAGCTTTCAGAAGGCAATTTTCACAATCACAATGCAGCTCCAGATGTTGGTGTCATATATTCCATCATCTGGGCAAGTATTCCAAAAAAAAATTTGCCATATTTATAAACTTTTAAAAGCCAAATGATTTAAATCTCTACTCTAGAATAAATCAGTCCTTCATCAATTTATAAAGAAAAGTTCTGAATGATATTTAATGGCTATAAACAATTCTAGAAATATCACTTCAGTCCATGATCCCATCTCCAAAGTTATTCAAATATAACAAATAAGCATTCTTCTTCTTCTATGGGCGCAGTCCTTTCAGGACATTGGTGATCATGGCTCTCCACAATTTCCTGTCACTTGTAGCTCTTAGTAATTTTTTTGCGATCTCTCCTAATCCCTGTTCTGCCAATCATTTACACAAACTTGTTAGGTAGGTTATGTGCTGTTTTCACTGTCCCTCTTGTCTTCAATATGTCTTGTGAGTATCAAATTTTATAAGCCCTCTTTCCTCATTATGTGACCTCAGTTATCTCTTCCTGATGTTAAATGTAAATACCTCTTTGTTTTTATTTGCCCTAGAACTTCATCATATTTTTGCTTTGTTATCCATTCACTCAATCTGTGCGTATCAACTTTTCTAAACCTTCTTTCCTCATGTGCTCTAGAATTTTAAACTGTCTCTTCCTGATGTTTTTGTTTCCATTAACTCTAGAACTTCCTTGTTGCTCATATGTTCAGTCCATGGTATTCTCAGTATCCTTCTGTTGCTCCAAGTCTCTTCTTCGTCTGTGAAACGATTGTCCAGCATTCACTGCCATATAAGAGAACTGATATTACATAACAGTCAAATGTTCTTTTCTTGGTTTTGAATGGAATTTTCCTGTTGCTTAATACTTTGCTTAGCTTTCACAATCAAAATGCAGCTCGAAAGTTATTCAAATATAACAAATAAACATTCTTCTTCTATGTGCATGTCTACCCAGGACATTGGGGATCATAGCTCTCCACATTTTCCTGTCACTTGTAGCTCTTAGTAATTTTTTTCTTTTTTTTTTTTGCGATTTCTCCTAATTCTTTCTGCCAAACATTTACACAAGCTCGTTGGGTTGCTTATACGCTCCCCCACCCCTCAGTATGTTCTGCTAGTGTTAAATTTTCTAAGCCACCTCTCCTCATTATATACTCCGGAAATTGTTATATTCTTATATTAACTTAAGTATAAATGTCCTTTTTGTTTCCGTTTTCTTCGTTGTTGCTCACATGTTGCGTCCATGGCATCCTCAGTATCATTCTGTAGTGCAATATTTTTATTGCTTCAGTTCACTTCATCTTTGAGAAAGCTGGCCCTTACTTTTTGTAGGATCTTTTTGTAATTTTCTTTACGTGTAATCTTATTGCATCATCTGCATATCTTATTAAAATTGTAGCCACCTATAATGAATTCTGGTAGGACATCTAATTCTCCCAGAATGACCTCGTTGAAAAGGTCTGGTAAGGAGACTCATCCTTGTCTTTCAACCGATTTTATTATTTTATATCTGCTGAGCTCATTTGCCATTCATATACAGGCGGTTTGCTGCCAGTATAGGCTCTTGATTATTGTAATGCCTTTCCCAAATATGTCCAGGTTGCTGAGCAGTTCCAACAGATCGTTCTCAAACGCCTTTGCGTAATCTATAAAACATGGGTGCACATGCTTCTGCATTTGTATTACTCTTTCCCTAAATGTCGTTCATCATGTACGAACGCGCAAATGTTTGTTTTTTTTTATACTAACATTCACTCAGTAAATAGCTCGAGAGCCACCCAAGCTAAAAGTTTATATTGTTAGCTTAAAAGCCGCCACCTGGGGCAGCAATTAAGCTAACTCCTACAGAGGGTCTTTGATTGGGTCTTTACTTCAACAAAGACACATCATGATTTTATTAAACTTGAACAATAACTTTCAAACAATTAACAGTTTTCATCAAAACAATGATATAATTTGCCTATTTAGAACTTATTGCAAAACAGCTTGATCAACAAAATTTTTGGTTTTTCCATTCGGGGGTCAGTACAAATCGCTTGTTTCCATTCCCTACCCTTGAACAACTGGCATAGAACTGGTCGTGTGAAAAGCGGGGTTCCAACAGATGAAGTCCACTTACTTTCAAGGATTGTCTTTGGGACTTATTGATTTACATTGCATATCTCACTCCCACTGGAAACTTTGAAGTAAAGTTTTCTGAACTAAAAAGAAAGATCTAGAGAAATTAAAGGGATTCTTGGAATTAAAACTCTTTCCTCTTCCTAGAACAGTAAAGATCTCTTGTTCAAAGAGATGAGAAAGCAACTTCATGATAATTAAACTTGTTCCATTACAAACATTTGAAGAATCCTGATTTCTCAATAACATAACTGGCACATTTTCAGTATCGGTCTATATTTCTGAGATGAGGTATTATGTACACTATTTACATGATTCAGACTATTGTCCTCATCTTAGTCGCCATATTTATTATAACCTGTCAGCCTTTCAGTATCTGTCTATATTTCTGAGATGAGGTATTATGTACACTATTTACATGATTCAGACTATTGTCCTCATCTTAGTCGCCATATTTATTATAACCTGTCGGCCTTTCAGTATCTGTCTATATTTCTGACATGAGGTATTATGTACACCATTTACGTTATTCGGACTATTGTCCTCATCTTTGTGGCCATATTTATTACAACGTTTCGGCTCTTCAGTATCTGTCTATATTTCTGAGATGAGGTATTATGTACACTATTTACATTATTCGGACTATTGTCCTCATCTTTGTGGCCATATTTATTACAACGTTTCGGCCTTTCAGGTGGTTGGAATGTCAAACTGAACCCTTTATTTCACTCACTGGGGTAGACTATTCTAGTTCTACGTGCCATGTTTAATGGATGCCAATTATCAGTTATCTCCTGTTAATTTTCCCTCTGAAAGTTCTCCACTGCCTTAATCGGGTATTGAACTCACACTCTTTGGATCTAGCTAACGTCTTTATCCAACCACCTGAAGAAGGCCGGAGCGTACAACGGCCGAAACGTTGTAATAAATATGGCCACAAAGATGAGGACAATAGTCCGAATAATGTAAATAATGGCACATTTTTTTAATAGTTCCAGCTTGTGTGATGGCATTTCGGGAGGATTCAATGAGTCCAGGAACTCTATTGGATAATTAACTTCCTGTCTGTCTAACCAGTGTCAATGGAAAAGTACTTCATGCTTTCTTTTGGAATTTCTTGGAGAAGTTTCCAGTTGATGTTTTCCACAGTTTGGGAGCTAATATGGCCCCTCACAAAGCCAGTTTGAATCCATGAAGCGGTGTTCAATGTTTGGATAAACATGTTTAATCTTCAGTCTTGGATACTTGAGACTGAAATTCCACAACCATAGGGGAGGAAAATTTTGTTCTATTTTGATGGTTTCGTTGCCAAACTGCAAATCTTCCTGCTTTAAGGTCGCCTGTGATACTCTCATATTTATTTTTAGGTTGAGTCTTTGAACATGGCTCCAGATTAAGAATTTTTCAGAAAGTTGTGTCTCTTTAATTGAAAAGGTGTGACACACACACACAGACATTTTCACATTTATTATATAAGATGAATGAGGTGTGTGATATGAATGAGTGAAGGCCATGAGAATAAAATGATAGAAAACGACTGACCCTTGATTTGAAGACGTTATGGTTGTAGTGATTTGCGAAGCTTCTACGCGTCTTTGTTCCACAGAATGGTAGTTCTTGGGTGGCGGGAGCTCTCCAAGCTGAACTTTCTTCTTATTCTCTTGGAATACGGGAGAAATGGGGATGATTCAACTCCATGAAAGTAGCAGGGCGTGTACTGGTTCTTAATTCCTCCAGTTCAGAATGTGGAAGAATTTAAGAATGTAACTGATTTGAATATTTACCATGAGACTAGCGATAGACTTGCATCTATGGGGAAGTGGTTTAGCGGTGGAGAATAGGTCTTTCCCTACAACACCAGCCAAAGGATCTTGAATTCTTTCTTTCTTTTTTCTTTTTTTTCTTTCTTTCAAGTGAGGATTAAGCAGTCCCAGCAGGTTGATTGATTGATTTGTTTGTTTAACGGCATATCAACATCTTATGGGTCATTTAATACCGAAATTTAATTTTCTTGGGAGCTTTGAAGTAGTCAAAATACGACACATGTTATTCTGCTTTCACAGTTGAATACATGGTAGATGATACCCAGCTTTCGTACATGCTTGTGTAGATATGATTACTAGAGGCAGTGATAGTGATTTTCCAAGCGTAGCTTAGATGTGACACAAGGCCGAAAGTAAGAGGCACCCGGTGAGGATCGAACTCACTACTCAGTCCTAACTGTTCTAACAAAACAGGCTTGCTAACCATTACACCACCTCGAGGTGCCATATTGATTTTCTATAGTTTAGATATGGCACATGGCCGAAAGTATGGGGCACCCGGTGAGAATCGAACTCACTACTCAGTCGTAACTGTTTTAGCGAGACAAGCTTGTTAACCATTACACCATGCAGAGGTGCCCAGCTAGAGTCAGTGATACGTGTGTTTTATGCTGTAGTTTTGTTGAAGTTATATTTTGGAATAAAGTTTGATTTCTTTCATAAATTTTAGGATATTATATGGATTAATGCCATGAAAGAATTCTTTCGTGTTGGTTGTGTTTAGCGGCATATCAACACCTCTATGGGTTATTTAATGCCGAAATTTAAATCTTGTGCTGTTGGCCATTTTACAATCAATAGGTGTTATTGGTAATAATAGGGGTTGTTGGTCATTTTACTATCAATAGTTGTTCTTGGTAAGAATAGGTTTTCTTGGTCATTTTTTATATAAAAATGTACTGCTGGTACTTTTATACTTCCATATTGTTTTGTTTTTGTTTTGGGGTTGACTATTTACCCATAGCTGGGGCCCTGACAGGTGCTACCACTCCGGATTAGAATGGACCTGGGAATAAAAGCAATTAAGAGGCGGTTCCATGCTCCTCAAAACCTCTCGATCAGAGGTCATGCTGCCAGATTTAGTTTATCATGATACCCAGGACTGACAGAAGGAATATAAGCGATGGCATGATTGGATTGGTCAGATAATACATCGGAAAGTGCGCCGTAACTTAGGCTTTGGTGTAAAAGAGAAAATGGTGTGAACATAGGCCAGAGACAGCAGTAGAAAATGGCGGTTACAAAATATGATGGAATTTCTCAGTCCAGACAGATAATGGCATTGAAACACGAAGACACAAACTTATTGTTATAGCTAAGGGGAATAAAAAGTGTCAAGTTATTGACTTTGCTGTTCCATCCGATATGAGAATGGGCTTCAAAGAAACTGAAAATATTTAAAAATACCTGGATCTGGCTAGGGCCCTATGGAACATGATTGTAAAAACTAATTCCGATTGTAACGGATTTGCTTGGAACACGTCCTAGGAATTTAAAAGAGCAGTTAGGGAAAATTGGAATTGAGATCAAGATTGCAGACCTCCAGAAAACTACCATCATTTATTCTGCAAAGATTCACTGACAAGTTCTTAAGACCTATATTGTTGTTAATAATAAGGGTTGTTGGTCATTTTACAATCAATAAGTGATCTTGGTAAGAATAGGTCTTGTTGGTCATTTTTTATATAAAAATGTACTGCTGGTACTTTTATACTTCCATATTGTTTTGTTTTTGTTTGGGAGTTAACTATTTGCCCATAACTGGGACCCTAACAGGTGCTACCACCCCGGATCAGGGTGGACCTGGGAACAACAACAATTAAGAGGTGGTTCCACACACGTCAAAACCTTCTAATTAAAGGCCTTGCTACCGGATGTAGTTTATCGCATAGATATGGCATAAGTACTCCATTGCCTCTTTGTTTTATACAAATGTTCACCCAAAATTAAACGCGAGAGCCGCTCAATGTAGAGGTGTTATGTAGGAATAAATTGTCGCTGCCGACACTTGAGTTTGAACATAGATCGCCAGTGGGCAAACACAAGCGATCCCATGACTGAATTAAGTAGACCACGTGACCATAGAGAAAACGCATAAGTACGAATTGGCTTTGCGTCTAAATGATCGCTATTTCTAGTCTATCCTCTATTACTATACGGATCACCATTTCTACTCTATCACTATACGGACTACTATACTATTTCACTATACGGGTTACTATTCGTGTTAGTATTATCGTGCAAGTCCTAATAGTACGAGTGATATTCGTAGGCGTCTGACACCAGCATTGTTCAACAGCGTTACTATAGTTGTATCTGCAATTACAAAGTCTCTACTACAACGAGCATTTACGAAAGTTACGAGTACTCTTTGGCATTACAAAAGCGGCAACGAGTGTTCGTTGACATCACAAAAAGAGGGTTCATTTGTGGTGTTGTATGAACGTAAGGAAAGGCAAGAAATGAAGTCTATAGGTCTATGCAAGAAAGATAAGACATCAAGATTATAGGGATTGCGAAAACATCCAGCTGGTAATCTGTTCCACAAAGCAACAGTTCTTGGGAAGAAGATGTTCAAAGGGAACTTCCTCCTTACTAATGGAATACAAATACGAATGGAACGGGGATGATTCATTTTTCTGTACTTGCTAAATGAAGACCTTATATTTGCCTTGATAAAGTCCATGAGAGGATGAAGCAGATTGGTAAAAAAACGTTTTCCTTCATATTTTTTATACTAATGTTCACCCAATACAAGGTCCAAGAGTCACTCAAGGTGGAGAGTTACTGTGTGATGTTTAATCGGCATAAGAAAAGGCAATAAATGAAATTCATGGGCCTATGCAGGAAAGATAATTGTTAACTCTAGACTTAAAGAGGTCCAGATTGTAGTGATTGCGAAAGCATCCTGCTGGTAATCTGTTCCACAAAGCAACAGTTCTTGGGAAGAAGATGTTCGAAGGGAACTTCCTCCTTACTAATGGAATACGAAGGTGATGAGTCATTTTTCTGAGCGTGGCATGGCGGGTCCCAGTTGCTCGTCAGCTCATTCTCGTTTGAGTCCAACCTTCAAACCTATAAATCAACCATCCGTCCATGCATGGAATATTGCTGTCATATATGGTCCAGTGCCCCCTCTGTACATCTCGAGGCCCTTGACAAAATCCAGAGATGAATATGCAATGTTATAGGTCCTGATCTGGCATCTCGTTTACAATCGCTATCCCACAGACGTGCCGTGGCCTCCCTCTGTCTCTTCTACAAATATTTTCACGACAACTGTTCCGACGAGCTACTTTCGCTGGTTCCCGGACGACATGAATTTAAACGAGCTAACAGGCTGGCATCTAGGTCCCACCCTTTCATTGTCAAAACGGTTAAATATAAACGAGCTAACAGGCTGGCATCTAGGTCCCACCCTTTCATTGTCAAAACGGTTAAATATAACCGTCTCTTCTTCTCAAAAAAAGCTTCTTCTCCCGCACTTCCCATCTGTGAAACTCCCTTCCCCTTACTTGCTTCCCCGATGACTATAATCTTCAAATATTCAAGTGTAATGTCAATTGACATCTGATACCCTGAGCTTGTTCCTCGTCCTTCTCTGTATCCTATCCTCAAACATGCCTCTTTACACTTGTTCTCGATCCTCTGTAACCCCTAGTGGCACTCCCGCCTTGATTGGGGTGAATTGCCTTAAAAAATATATCCCATGGAAATAACGACTGAACAGAGAAAGTCTTACAGGAAAGGGGTGGAAAACAATTCATCACCCACAAGGCCGGGTAGACGACATTGAATTTTATCAAGACTGACGAATGAAGACTGGGCAGCTCCGGTCCAGATATAGCAGAAATTTATCTTGTGGCTCTTTTGAATATCGAGTATACCAAATGGAGTCAGGCACTTACTTGGGCGGTAAAATGAACTGGCCATTTTTCCAGCAGTAAATCCGATATATGAATTCTACTTGAGGTCAGTGAGTCCCGATAGACGCTCACGTTATGGAGCTTCATTTAGGGAAAACCCATCCGTCATGATAGTTGAAAGTTCGGGGTCTGCTTGTAATGAAGAATCATAGCAGGGGCGAGGTACTTCCTGGAGAGACTGAGCCCACTCCAGCGTCTTTAGCATTGGAATCAGCAGAGGGGATCCAGTTAATGCCTGGAAGTGAAACAATTGGATCGCTCAATTGGAAAGTCCTTCGTAACGGGTAGGGTTCTGAAGTTGGTTATCAACGGCTAGTATTCTCACATCATCGCAGTCATCTTCCAAGTTTCGCTACTTGACTCAAACCTGTTTCTACTTTATATAAATTTGCCTGTCTCAATATATTCATGTCCTTTGTGAATCTCTATGCTGATGATAAAACAGCATAGGGGTGATCCCCCAAAACGGTACAGGACTGATCCCCCAAAACAGTATAGGGGTGATCCCTCAAAACAGTATAGGGGTGATCCCCCAAAACAGTACAGGAGTGATCCCTCAAAACAGTATAGGGGTGATCCCCCAAAACAGTACAGGAGTGATCCCCCAAAACAGTATAGGGGTGATCCCTCAAAACAGTATAGGGGTGATCCCTCAAAACAGCATAGGGGTGATCCCCCAAAACAGTACAGGAGTGATCCCTCAAAACAGTATAGGGGTGATCCCTCAAACAGCATAGGGGTGATCCCCCAAAACATATAGGGAGATCCCCCAAAACATTATAGGGATGATCCCTCAAAACAGTATAGGGGTGATCCCCCAAAACAGCATAGGGGTGATCCCCCAAAACAGTACAGGAGTGATCCCCCAAAACAGTATAGGGGTGATCCCCCAAAACAGCATAGGGGTGTTCCCTCAAAACAGCATAGGGGTGATCCCCCAAAACAGTACAGGAGTGATCCTCCAAAACAGCATAGGGGTGATCCCCCAAAAGAGTATAGGGGTGCATCTTCAAAACACTAGATGACTAGAGACTGGAAACTGGCCTCGGTCTAACAGCTGAGTAGGGGCTGGAGGAAAACTGGCTGGTTAGATTCAATACCTCGAAAAACAAACTAGTGAAAACCTCTGAGCGCCCAGAACTTACACCAACCGCGATGAATGAAGGTTCCCCCAGGGATACACCTCTAAAGAAGCTAGGGAAATGATAAGTTCCCTGAACCGCTCTAGGAAGTACCTGACACCTTCTGCTATCCTCTGCCTTTGATAATGCCAAGTCAAGACCAGAATGGTGTACCGCTGTTGTATATAGGCAGAAGATTTCCAATCTTCACTTTCCAGTTACGATAGATTCCAAAAGCATTTCTGCGTCGTTGTGTGTGGTGAATTATTTTCCATCCAACAACTCCTTTCTAACAGACGCGAACCACCTTCATACCCTTCCTATTCCATTGGTGAGATGTAAGTTCCACTCGAGCAGCTTCATCCCCACGAACCGCTGCTTTGTGGAACCGACTCCCAAGAGGATGCTTTCACGATTCTATTTGTTTGTCCGTCTTCCTAAAAACCATTCTTTTTTACATCTCACTTTCCTTCTTTCTTTCTTTCATATCTTTCTTTCTTTTCTTCTCAGTTACATTCTCCCTTTCTTTCTTTCTTTCACTCTTTCCTTCTCTCTTTCCCTCTCTCTTTCCTTCTCCCTTTCTTTCTCTCTTTCCGTCTCTCTTTCCATTTCACTTTGCTTCTTTCTTTCCTTCTCCCTTCCTTCCTTTCTTTCTTTCATTCATTCTTTCTTTCTTTCCCTCTCACTTTCCTTCTTTCTTTCCTTCTCACTTTCCTTCTCTCTTTCCTTCTCTCTTTCTTTCTTTCCTTCTCTCTTTCCCCCTCCTCTTTCCTTCTTTCTTTCCTTCTTCACTTTTCCTTCTCTCTTTCCTTCTTTTTTTTTTCTTTCTTTTTCTTTCCTTCTTCTGTCTTTCCCCCTCACTTTCTTTCTTTATTTCCTTCTCTCTTTCTTTCTTTCTTTCTTTCTTTCTTTCCTTCCTTCTCTCTTTCCCTCTCACTTTCCTTATCTCTTTCCATCTCACTTTGCTTCTCTCTTTCTTTCTCTCTTTCTTTCTCTCTCTCTTTCTTTCTCTCTTTCTTTCCTTCTCTCTTTCTTTCTTTCTTTCTTTCTTTCTCTTTCCCTCTTACTTTCCTTCATTCTTTCCTTCTCACTTTATTTCTCTCTTTCCTTCTCTCTCTTTCTTTCTTTCTTTCTCTCTTTCTCTCTCACTTTCCTTCTTTCTTTTCTTCTCTCTTTCCTTCTTTCTTTCTTTCTTTCTTTTTTCCTTCTCTCTTTCCCTCTCATTTTCCTTCTTTCTTTCCATCTCACTTTACTTCTCTTTTTCCTTCTCTCTTTCTTTTTTCCCTTCTCTCTTTCCCTCTCACTTTCCTTCATTCTTTCCATATCTCTTTCCTTCTCATTTTCTTTCTTTCTTTCTTTCTGTCATTCTCTCTCTTTCCTTCTCTCTTTCCCTCTCACTTTCCTTCTTTCTTTCCTTCTCACATTCCTTATCTCTTTCCTTCTCTCTTTCTTTCTTTCCTTCTTTCTTTCCCTGTCACTTTCCTTCTTTCTTTCCTTCTCACTTTCCTTCTCTCTTTCTTTCTTTCCTTCTCTCTTTCCCTGTCACTTTCCTTCTTTCTTTCCTTCTCACTTTCCTTCTCTCTTTCCTTCTCTCTTTCTTTCTTTCTTTCTTTCTTTCCTTCTGTCTTTCCCCCTCACTTTCCTTCTTTATTTCCTTCTCTCTTTCTTTCTTTCTTTCTTTCTTTCTTTCTTTCTTTCTTTCTTTCTTTCTGTCTCTCTTTTCCTCTCACTTTCTTTCTTTCTTTCTTTCCTTCCTTCTCTCTTTCTTTCTCTCTTTCTTTCCTTCTCTCTTTCTTTCTTTCTTTCTTTCTCTTTCCCTCTCACTATCCTTCATTCTTTCCTTCTCACTTTCTTTCTCTCTTTCCTTCTCTCTTTCTTTCTTTCTTTCTTTCTCTCTCACTTTCCCTCTTTCTTTCCTTCTCTCTTTCCTTCTTTCTTTCTTTCTTTCTTTCTTTCCTTCTCTCTTTCCCTCTCATTTTCCTTCTTTCTTTCCATCTCACTTTACTTCTCTTTTTCCTTCTCTCTTTCTTTTTTCCCTTCTCTTTTTCCCTCTCACTTTCCTTCATTCTTTCCATCTCTCTTTCCTTCTCATTTTCTTTCTTTCTTTCTTTCTTTCTTTCTGTCATTCGCTCTCTTTCCATCTCTCTTTCCCTCTCACTTTCCTTCTTTCTTTCCTTCTCACATTCCTTATCTCTTTCCTTCTCTCTTTCTTTCTTTCCTTCTTTCTTTCCCTGTCACTTTTCATTCTTTCTTTCCTTCTCACTTTCCTTCTTTATTTCCTTCTCTCTTTCTTTCTTTCTTTCTTTCTTTCTTTCTTTCTTTCCGTCTCTCTTTTCCTCTCACTTTCTTTCTTTCTTTCTTTCTTTCCTTCCTTCTCTCTTTCCCTCTCACTTTCCTTCTCTCTTTCCATCTCACTTTCCTTCTCTCTTTCTTTCTCTCTTTCTTTCGTTCTCTCTTTCTTTCTTTCTTTCTCTTTCCCTCTCACTATCCTTCATTCTTTCCTTCTCACTTTCTTTCTCTTTTCTTCTCTCTCTTTCTTTCTTTCTTTCTTTCTTTCTTTCTCTCTCACTTTCCCTCTTTCTTTCCTTCTCTCTTTCCTTCTTTCTTTCTTTCTTTCTTTCTTTCCTTCTCTCTTTCCCTCTCATTTTCCTTCTTTCTTTCCATCTCACTTTACTTCTCTTTTTCCTTCTCTCTTTTTTTTTCCCTTCTCTTTTTCCCTCTCACTTTTCTTCATTCTTTCCATCTCTCTTTCCTTCTCATTTTTTTCTTTTCTTTCTTTCTTTCTTTCTGTCATTCGCTCTCTTTCCTTCTCTCTTTCCCTCTCACTTTCCTTCTTTCTTTCCTTCTCACATTCCTTATCTCTTTCCTTCTCTCTTTCTTTCTTTCCTTCTTTCTTTCTCTCTTTCCTTCTTTCTTTCCTTCTCTCTTTCCTTCTCTATTTCTTTCTTT
Source organism: Acanthosepion pharaonis (assembly GCA_903632075.3). Classification (NCBI taxonomy): domain Eukaryota; kingdom Metazoa; phylum Mollusca; class Cephalopoda; order Sepiida; family Sepiidae; genus Acanthosepion; species Acanthosepion pharaonis. Next base: position 2,889,440 of record CAHIKZ030000313.1, on the reverse strand, counting down.
TTTTCTTTCCTTCTCTCTTTCCGTTTCACTTTCCTTTTTTCTTTACATCTCACGTTTCTCTCTTACTTTCAATTTCACTTTCTTTCTCTTTCTTCTCACTTTCATTCTTTCTTTCTCACTTTCCTTCTTTCTTTCCTTCTCACATTCCTTATCTCTTTCTTTCTCTCTTTCTTTCTTTCCTTCTTTCTTTCCCTGTCACTTTCCTTCTTTCTTTTCTTCTTACTTTCTTTTTCTCTTTACTTCTCTCTTTCTTGCTTTCTTTCCTTCTTACTTTCCTTCTCTCTTTCCTTCTTTCTTTCCTTCTTACTTTCCTTCTCTCTTTCCTTCTCTATTTCTTTCTTTCTTTCTTTCTTTCCTTCTCTCTTTCCGTTTCACTTTCCTTTTTTCTTTACATCTCACGTTTCTCTCTTACTTTCAATTTCACTTTCTTTCTCTTTCCTTCTCACTTTCATTCTTTCTTTCTCACTTTTCTTCCTTTCATTCTTTCTTTCTTTCTTTCTTTCCTTCTCCCCATCCTTCTTTACACCTTAAGTACATTCTTCCTTTTCCTTCCTTCCTTCCTTCCTTCCTTTAATCGGATACACCCTGTTCAAGACAACGTTTATCTTCCACACATATCCGCATAAGCTGTGCCTCTTACTCAGTAACCCTCTACCTCGAGTGACTCACGGGCCTTGTACAGGATTGAAAATCATTGAAAACTGTAATAATACTTACCAGACTAACTCGCTGACCTTTGCACCTCACCAAACATATAAATGACGCTTACAGAGATAGGGAAAAAATCGAAAGGATTAAAGGATTTATTTTTAAAGGATATATTTTAATCCGATATATTTTAATCCGATATATTTAGGACACCAGAGGAGTGGAAACTTGTGCTTCAATTGGACGCCACATTTTTTTTATTTTAAACATTGTGCAATAAATCTATCGGTGAGCGCTTTCGACAAAATTTAATAAAGAAAATTTGCTTTCCGGCAGGGTTCGAACCCGTGTAGGAGAATGATTTCTCAAACGCGTAGGTTGATAGACGTAATACACACTGATTAATATAAAAGTGGAGCGTTTATTTCAAAGATGAGCATCCACTAATTATAATGCTTGAAGTAATAACAAAGGAATATCTTAGAATATTATGGAAATACATCGGAACAGACGGAGATAGATAGATAGATAGATAGATAGATAGATAGATAGATAGATAGATAGATAGATAGATAGATAGATCTTGAATAAAACTAGATAGATAGATAGATAGATAGATAGATAGATAGATAGATAGATAGATCTTGAATAAAACGAGATAGATAGATAGATCTTGAATAAAACGAGATAGATAGATAGATAGATAGATAGATAGATAGATAGATAGAACTTGAATAAAACTAGATAGATAGATAGATAGATAGATAGATAGATAGATAGATCTTGACTAAAACGAGATATGAACCGACTGAGATAGATAGATAAATAGAGAGATGAATAGATGAATATGAACAGACTGAGATAGATAGATAGATAGATAGATAGATAGATAGATAGATAGATCTTGAATAAAACGAGATATAGATCTTGAATAAAACTAGATAGATAGATGATAGATAGATGATAGATGAATGATAGATATCTTGAATAAAACGAGATAGATAGATAGATAGATAGATCTTGAATAAAACGACATAAATAGATAGGTAGATAGATCTTGAGATAAAACTAGATAGATAGATAGATAGATAGATAGATAGATAGATAGATAGATAGATAGATAGATAGATAGATCTTGACTAAAACGAGATATGAACCGACTGAGATAGATAGAGAGATAGAGAGATAGATAGATAGATATGAACAGACTGAGATAGATAGATAGATAGATAGATAGATAGATAGATAGATAGATAGATAGATAGATAGATCTTGAATAAAACGAGATAGATAGATAGGTAGATAGATCTTGAATAAAACTAGATAGATAGATAGATAGATAGATAGATAGATAGATAGATAGATAGATCTTGAATAAAACGAGATAGATAGATAGATAGATAGATCTTGAATAAAACGACATAAATAGATAGGTAGATAGATCTTGAATAAAACTAGATAGATAGATAGATAGATAGATAGATAGATAGATAGATAGATCTTGAATAAAACGAGATAGATAGATCTTGAATAAAACGAGATAGATAGATAGATAGATAGATAGATAGATAGATAGATAGATAGATAGATAAAACTGAAATAGATTGATCGAGCTTTAAATCGAACAAATCTACAGTCCGCAATTCTTGTCATTTTCCGCCTCATTTCTCTCAACAAACATCCACAAGAATTCTCATCTTTTTTCTTTCTCCTAAATTCTTTCTTCCTCGCCCGATCTCCCCCTCTCTCTCTCTCTCTCTCTCTCTCTCTCTCTCTCTCTCTCTCTCTCTCTCTCTCTCCTGGGTGGCAGCACATACCCTCTGCCCCATCTAACGTTTCCCATCAAATCCGAATCCTGCCACAAGTCACTTACGGCCTTCATTGCGGCCCACAAACCAAATCCTATTATTTTTCTAGCGCGAAACAAAACATGCGGAGAATCTATCAGCGTTCGTATTCAATGTTTCGCTCCTAATCACGATTACCGACACGTAGTCTTTTTGTCCCCTGATGCCTGCCACCATATTAATCCCCACCCCTTATGCAGGTTCATTGCTGGTTTTCTTGCTGGCCTTAGAAGCCGTATTAATAGATTGGTTTCTGGTTGGATTCTAAGCGTGAAGCTAAATTTTCTCAGTATCTCTCGCATTATTCCCTGACAACTCACTAGGCTATAAACATTATAACAGGTTGATGCTAATTTTTAAAAGATTTCCTTGCCAAAATCCTTAATTCACATAAATTCTTTGCATTATTATTAAGTCATCAAAATGTTTTCTCTCACGATATGTCACGTTTCGGTTAAATTGTGTCAAAATATGTTGGAATCTTCAGCCAAAATATTTGGTTGAATATTCTAATATTTTATTAACAAAAGCCTATATTCCTATAGATTCACAGCGTCATTATTCAGCCGTGAAAGTATTTTTTTTTTAATTTTTACTATTATTATTATTATTATTATTATTATTATTATTATTCCATTTCCTTCAATTTCTGGTGTTCATTTCTTTCCGGGTCCCAACCAGAGACCTAAGTCAGATATGGCATCATGATATTTTCTGCTGAGGAATTAAAAAAAAAAATTAGATAAAGCCCTTCTTAAGGTGTGGGCTGTACTGGTGAGAACAATTTTTTTTTTTTTTTTGTATTTCTTTAAGGCATGGACAGCCAGGAACCCCTTCAATGACTCTATTGGAATCTTTTTTCCAGTCAATCGGAGGGCTCCAACTACAACAGGGATTGTTGATGTTCTCATGTGCCAAATTTTTAGGTCCTTGTATTTTGATAGCTTTTTGAAGATCTTCAATGATACATTGCACTCTGCAAGGACTTCCATATCAATAAAGTGGCACTTGTTTTTATGCAGCATCTAATAACGATGCCTGGGGGATTAGCTTTGATTGTTCTGACTGTGTGTATTATGGAGTCCCATAAAATTGTTACAGGTCCTATATCCGCAAATGGGTATGCATAGTGTTCATACCAATTATTATTATTATTATTATTATTATTATTATTATTTCCTTTGCTTTCTGGTGTATACTCATTTCTTTCCGGGTCCCAACCAGAGACCTAAGGTAAAAAATTGCCTCCAGAAATTTTCCACTGAACAATTGAAATAAAAACACATTTTACATAGATAAAGCCCTTCGTAAGTTATGGGCTGTACTCGTGAGACCATTTTTTTTTTCATTTCTTTAAGGCATGGATTTCCAGGAATCCCTTTAATTAGTCTCCTGTAACCTTTTCCAACCAATCCGAGGGCTCCAACTACAACAGACATTGTTGATGTTCTCATGCGCCAAATTTTTGAGATTTCGATTTCACGGTCCTTGTATTTTGATAGCTTTTTGAAGTTCTTCAAAGATACATTGCAATGTGCAGTCAATAAAGAGGCATTTGTTTTTGCATTTTCTTCTGGGAAAGATATGAATCTACCTCTTTTCCCTCCAGCTATGGGTTAATTAGTTAGTACAATCGAAAAGTATCTCCTGGCTTTTAAATAACATGCAAAAGGTTGATAAGTCTTAAAAATAAACAAATCAAAAGAATATGTGGTATTTTCGCATAATTATAAAACAATTTTTGTCTTCTCAATTCTCTTTTTTTAATTGTTTTCTGTTCTTAACAGTGTCTTTTTTTCTTATATTCTCTAACATTTGCGTCTTAGCGGCTTTATCGCCTTGCTTGGGGTGAATTGATTAAAAACAAAAATATAGGATTTTTAAAGTGTCATCTGTTTTCGTCAACCCGTCGAGATGCTAATATAAATAAAATCAGACTGATACGGGTGTCAAGAGGAACAGAAGCCTGGTTACAAAGGCCAGGCTTTCCTTGGTAAAAGCTTCTTAGCCTTCCGACAGACGCACCAATGCGATCGGGGACTTTGCTTTTAGAAGCGGTCTGACTAGAAACATCAACATTTTAAAGCAGGATTCCCAGGCGAAAAATAATGGAATCGAAAACTTATACGCGAAAGGAAAAACAGAAAAGAAGAAAAAAAAATGAGGAAAAGGCGGGAATGTGAAGAAAGAAAATAAAGAAAAATCTAAGGAGTGGTCAATAAATAATTGTAGATCAAGGGACAGGCGAAGAAGTGAGGGGGGACTAAGTACAATTATTTGTTTGTTTGTTTGTGTGTTTGTTTGGCGGCATATCGACTTCTTATGGGTCATTTAATACCGAAACAATTTTCGTGCGAGTATTAGTAATTTATTTTACAAAAATGTATTGCTGGTATTTTTTTTCTTGACAAAATTGTATTGCTGGTAATTTATATATAGATAGATATAGATATTTTTTGTGGTCAATATATATATATATATATATATATATATATATATATATATATATATATATATATTTTTTATAATATTTTTAAACAAAAATATTATAATACAAGCTCTACTGCTGTATGGAGAACTGTCTTCTTAAAAATAAAAACAAAATACGAAGGAACTCCGGATTATGCACCCAACGTGTTCTTTTCTATTTTTTTTGCATACCTGCATATATATATATATATATATATATATATATATATATGAAGAAATATAGTCTCAAGATATGCTATATTTATGGGATAAAGTATCAATATCAGAGATAGAGCGTGTGTAAATATGAAAGTGAATATAGAAGTCCACACTTAGAGGCGACAGTCTGTTTCATGGTAGATGCAATCGTCAGGCCACGAGTCGACTGTTGTAGTTCCGTGTGCGATGTTTAATAGGTGTCAATTATCAGTTATCTCCTGTTAATTTCCCTCTCCAAGTTCTCCACCGCCTTAAACGGGTATTGAACTCACATTCTTTGGGTCCAGTCACTGGATCTAACTAACGGTTTTATCCACTGAGCCATGTGTCCTATAATTAGCAATTGATATATAATAAATACTTTTCACACTCATCACATAGCTTTTTGTTTTCCCTTGTTTTATTAACCAACCTATCTATTTTAAATACAGGAAGCACAAGGAGTTCAGCCTGAAGTCGGACGTCCGGCTGATCGGCTGATCGGCTGATCGGTTGAACTCTCTGCCTTCATACGAGGAGGAACCCGAAGGAGGCTACGCTGAAGGGCGGATACTCTTTCGGGGAGGTAAACCGGCCCTGAACCCGTTTATACGGGTTCAAATGGGCTATTTTTTGGCCGAGCCTAATGGCTTGGGAATTGCCCACGTTAAAAAGGCCTTGTGCCACATGACACCCTCGTGGGAGGGTGACTGAATATCGTTCAGTCCGAAGTCGGGCGACCGGCTGACCGGCTGATCGGTTGGAATTTCTGCCTTCGGGCGGGGAGGAACCCGAACGAGGCTCCGCTGAAGGGCGGAGTCTCTTTCGGGGAGGTAAACCGACCCTGAACCCGTTTATACGGGTTCAATGGGCATATTTTTGGCCGAGCCCACGTGCTCGGAGATCCCACGTTAAACCGGCCTTGTGCCACATGATGCTCTCGTGGGGGGTGACTAAATACCGTTCAGTCTGAAGTGAAGTCCGTCAGGCGTCTGTCAGTCAGTCAGAGCGAATCAGTCAGTCGAGTCAGAGGCAGTCCGAAACAGAGTCGTGTTTAAACAATTACTACTAAACCTGATTGTTCGTACTAACACTTTCTACTTCTCTGTATATATTCCTGTTTGTAATATATCTGTGTTATTCCATACCTGTGTTCGAGTTCTTTATTGGCTCTACCTTGAACTATCACCGTGGTACAAGGAACCGGACCATAACAACCGGATAAAATTCTGACAGATGAAACGCGATACAAAATTGTTTTTTTCAATTTGTTATAATATTTATATAGTCAAATCGGCAGGGATTCTCTCCTGGCTGGAGGCAATTCGATGTCTATCCATACTGATGAGCTGTGATACAGCGAAACAGTCTGTCTGTGGATTGAGCATTATAGAGAAAAGAGAATTTTTCTGCTTTAATGGCTCGCTCTTCGTAAGAATAGAGCGCTATGGCGACCGGTATGGCGTTTATATAGCACGTATATAACGCGTTAAAAATTCCCATTCTCTGCCGTGCGCCGATAGCCTAGGGGTAACAGTCTCTGGCTGACATCAAATCGGCCGAGGTTCGATGCCGGCTTGATCTCTAGCTAGACTGATGAGCTGTGACACAGAGAAAGTCTCTCAGTGGATGACTCTCTATATATATATCTTTGAGAAAAAGATATGTAAATTATTATATATCAAAACAAATTTGGCGGGGGATAACTATGGCAAAGTGGAAAAGTTTTCGTTTAATCGATATCGTCCTTTAGGGCTTCATTGAACTAATTCATTCCCTCGGAGGAGAGGAAAAATTGAGAATTTATAAAATGTATATATATATATGTGTGTGTGTGTGTGTGTGTGTGTGTGTGTGTGTGTGTGTGTGTGGTTGTAGATTGCGTTTAAGTATGAAACAGACTGTCGCCGCTGGGTGTTGACCTCAATGTTCACTTTTATATTTACTTTCGATCTATCCCTGATATTGAAAACTATATATATATATATATATATATATATATATATATATATATATATATATATATATAAAGGCATGTTCATTCGATCTGGGGAAGAGGAAGAACTGAGAATTTATAAAATGCATATATATATATATATATATATATATATATGTGTGTGTATGTGTGTGTGTGTGTGTGTGTAGCTATATATATATATATATATATATGCATAGATATTTGATATTTGATCGATTCTTTTTTATATATGTGTGCGTGTGTGCACATATATGTATATATATATATATGCATTTTATAATTTTGTGTGTATATATATGCATTTTATATATGTGTGTGTAGTGTGGCCTATATTCAATGAATTATGCATATACAAGATAACCAAAAAAGTTCTGTCCGTTTTTAAAGGAAAAAAAGAAAACACTTCACAGTATGTGTAACTTATATTTAGTCTTCGAAGTAATCGCCATCAACATCCAGCACCTTCTGCCAACGTGTCTCCAGCTGTTCAATGCCCTTGCGGTAGAACTTGACGCAAAGAAGTCCGTGAGGGCTTTGCGCAAGTCTGCTTCATTGGTGAAGGATTTCCCATGAAGATGATTATCCAGGGAGTAGAAGAGGTGGTAATCAGATGGCGCAAGGTCAGGTGAATAAGGTGGATAGCACAAAGTCTCCCACCCAAGTTGCTGTATAGTATCCCTGACCACTCGCGTGACATGCAGCCTGGTGTTGTCACGGAGGGAAAGCACACCTTTGCGATTCACCAATGCTGGATCCTTCTGGCGCAATGCCTGTTGCACACGTTTCAATTGCTGCGAGTATAGGTCTCCAGTGACCGTTTGGCCCGTTGGTAGCAGTTCATAATGAACCACTTGACGACCTGTCCACCAAACACAAAGCATAATCTCGCGTGAGTGCATAGGCGGTCTTGCGGTGTGAGGGACAGCATCCTGAGGAAACAACCAATGTCTGGAACGCCTGGGAGTTTCGTATAGAACCCACTTTTCATCACTGGTAAGCACTCGATTGAATAAGGATGCGGTAAGGTGGCGTGAAAGCAGTGATACGCAGGCTGCCACACGTTGTCCGTTGTGGACCTTCAACAGCATCTACGGAACCCACTTGCTCAGTTTTTACGTCTTACCTAGGCGGTGCAGGTGAAGTCTAACTGTTTCATCGGAAACGTTGAACTGTCTTGCAAGTTCACCACACGTTAGACTACTGTCCTCTTCAATGGCCGCCTTCAGGACTCCATCATTCAAGACCTGTGGTCGTCCACCGCGAGGCTCATCATGGAGAGACAAATCTCCCGACTTGAATTTTCGAAACCAACGCCTTACAGTACGTTCATCCACAGCACTATCCCCCAAACTCTTGGCATATGCGGTGACTTGATGCAGCTGCTGATAAGCCCACTTTGAAGTCGTAAAGCAAACAGCCCCGAACGAGATCTCTAGACACTTCCATCCTTCTCACGGCTGTCTGGCTTATAACTGATGGCCGGGCATGGTGCGCATGCTTTTTATAACGTCTGATGTTCCTACTTCCGGCTGTCCGAATTTGAAAAAAATTGCTACACGCATTTCGTATATATTTCCACTTCATTCAATGACGAATTAAAAAAAAGACAGAACTTTTTTGGTTACTTTGTATATATATATATATATATATATATATATATATATAAAGAAATATACTCTTAAAGTGTGCTATATTTATGGGATAAAGTGCTCAATATTAGAGATAGAGGGTGTGTAAATATTTATATATATATATATAGCATGGACGTGAGGATAATGTAATAGGTAATGGCGAGCAATTGTTAATATATATATATATATATATATATATATATATATATATAATGGACTCTCTCATCGGCTTCGACGTATGAGTATCTGACAGCAATTGATTCAATTATGAAATTTTGTGCGATAATCCTACGTTGCACTTAAGACCCGCTAGAGATTTACAAAGGAGGCGGCATATGGAGCAAGAGTGAGGATTGTGAGATGAGATCACTGTTAGATTAGATGACCTTTTAGATCTTGATGTCGCTTCTTGATGATGATTCAGACAAGCAGATTGTAAACTGCTTAGTCCACTAAAACACGTTATCTCTATTCTACCCGCTCCAAGGCTAAGCGCTCAAGGGTGTTATGTGGTATACTGACTGCTGACAAGTTTTTTTTCAGCTTGTCTTTGTATCTTAGCCATGGGCGTCCTACATTCCTGTAGCCCTGATCTAACTGGCTGTACATTAGGATCTTGGGTATCCTGTCATCAGACATTCTCAAGACATGACCAATCTACCGTAACTGAGACTGTATGAAAAAAGTCTCGATCAGTATTACACCTGTTGAAGGTTAACTCAATGATTGCACGCAGACAGCTTTTATGGAAACCATCCATCTGACGTAGATGGCAACTGTACGGAGTCCACGACTCTGGGCCGTACAAGATGATGGCGAGGACAACAGCTTTGTAAACACGAATGTTCGTATCCAGTCGAATACCCCGCTTATTCCACAAGCGATGACGAAGTTTGCCGAAAGCACTGGCATATATATATATATATATATATATATATATATATATATATAATATATAACTTCAAGTATAGGATTGGTGTATACGGAATAAATTACAATGGCCAACAAATACTATTCTTAAAAGAGTGCTCAATACAGAATAGAGCAAATATAATTCAACACCATCACTTGATAAGACACCAGAAATGTTGAAACAAAATGGCTATTTTTGTAGTGATTTTATGACATGCTTATGTTACAATTTTCGAATAAATAATTATATATATACATATATATATATATATATATATATATATATATATATATTAATTCTTCATATATATATATATATATGTTGACAATTCCGAGCCATCACACATTACACCACATGCACAGGCAAGCTTACGCACCTGCTCGTTCACCCATTATGTTACTAACGAGGCTCGAAGTTGCTTATTGGATTCATGCCTTTCCCTAGTGGATAGTGCAATGGTATCCTGTTGTCTTCTCAACGGTTTTGGTTTCCTTTCTCTTAAAGTAATCAAGACTAGACAGCCCAGACTACCTTAGTATTTAACCACTTACTGCGGGAAGGGAATGAGACGGTTCATGCCTTTCCCAAGGATCATGATGCGAAAATGAACGCAACGTCATTAGTTCGAATTTGAACTCCACTCGCTGAGTTCTCTTCGCACTGATAGAGATATGCACCTTTGGAAACGTATGAATTCATCTCCCCACAATATGGGTTAAATAGTAGGAATTGTAAAAGAAAATCATTGTTATTATCAAAAAAGAAATTGTTAATGCGATATCATTTATTTTTCTTTGTTTTTATCGGTATCACCCTGTGCAAGACAGTAATGCCCCTAAACCACAAGGATTTGTTACGTATCGGCGTAGTTCATTTGGCGTCTCTGATTCGGCGTCAGAAAAGCTGACTCTTCTTTGGATCTTACCAAGGTGCTTAAGGTAAGTAGCAGGGGAACCGGTCCATATGTGGCAGCAATATTTTAAGCATGGACGAATAGATTTTGGAGAGAAACATTGCAGATTCTCCTTAGAAGTTTATCAAGAATCTCTAAATATATAGCAGAAGCACCAGACCAGATGTGGCAGCAATATTTTAAGCATGGACGAATAGTAGACTTATAGACATGTAAGATAGATTCTGGAGAGAAATCATTCGCAAAAAAAAAACGAATTAACGTTATAATAACAAATACGTTTCGTGTTTAAATAATTTACAAAGCGGTGATAAGTAGTAAATAACAAATGAATCAATTATTCGACAATAACTTTTTTTTTAATATTAATCAAAACAGAAGACTTAATCCACTCACTAAGACCTCAAAGGAAGTCGTCTAAAGTTAAGGAATTGGTATATCTATGAATAATCTGAAATCCCCCAAATCAAAACAGTATGGGAAATGAGGTATCAAAGAACGAATAACGGGTGTCTGGGTATAGCTGCTGCAAAAATGCATGTCAAATAACACTCGGGTGGATGAAAAAACGACTGTTGATACCACTGTCAAAAGGGTTGGATATTAGCCAAATACCACACCAGGGTATTAACCCACGCATCTTGAATCTCGGTAAGTATACACATGGGTACCTTCGGGTACGTGTTGGTGGTCCTGTTCTTGAAATCCTAGAATCAAAGTCGGCAAAAACACACACGTTTACACGCATAGATACACACCCATGCACGCAAACACAAACACAGTTAGACATCGCGCACATGCTCACAGACGTAGGTATAAACACACACACAGGCACACGCGGGTAGAGGCACAAATACATGACTGCACGCATAGACACACAATCGCACGAACGCACACGCCTACGCACACATCCGCGGATAGGCATATCCACGCATAGGCCCGCGAGCACATACAAATTTAGATCCAAACTCACACATTCACGCACTCAGTGCGCCCGCTGGCACAGACAGGCGCACACACAGGTACAGACGCTCACACGCACGCACACACTCATATACGCGCACGTACACACATAGTCACACATACACCCCCACACAGAGATAGATTCATACAGGCTCTCACAAAGGGCACCTCGAGGCGGTGTAATGGTTAACAAGCTTGTCTCGCTAGGACAATTACGACTGAGTAGTGAGTTCGATCCTCATTGGGTGCTCCATACTTTCGGCCTTGTGCCACATCTAAGCTACGCTTGGAAAATCTCTATTTGGGCACCTCGAGGCGGTGTAATGGTTAACAAACTTGTCTCGCTAGAACAATTACGACTGAGTAGTGAGTTCGATCCTCACTGGGTGCACAATACTTTCGGCCTTGTGCCACATCTAAGCTACGCTTTGAAAATCACTACAGGCTCTCACAAGCATATATACACACACTCATGCACGCTCGAACACATTCGCGCATATGCATCCATGTACTCATATTCATGTGCAGTCACACGTATACACAACCCTCTAGAACACAAAGACACAAGAATGCATATATTCGCCGCTGATACATATACATACTCAGGCATACACTCTCACAGACACGTACGCACGTACACGTGCACACATATACTAAAGTAAACACACATACACGCGCGCGCGCACGCGAATATTTATTAAACTGTGTCAAGGGTTGCTCCAAAAAATGATATCTTATGTGGATACCAGTGTTATATATTGTGGCTACGTGGCCGAGTGGTTAAAATGTTCGCATTCTAACAATGAGGCCCGTGTTCGAATCCCACCATTGTCGGTTTGAGGGATCGACCCCTCCATTGAAATGGTGGGGTCGGTCCCAGCGTACGGCACCTTTGTAAAATTCCTGAAAACCATATCACCAAGCCGTGTGACTGAAATCGGGTAGACGCAACCCGTCGATAGCTGTACTAACACGAAGTCACAAGTCATCGTGACCGAAGGCTTGAGCGTGCTGGCCTTGTTCAAATTGTTGATCACGCTAGATAACACGCACCTTCCCAGAAACTGTAACTCGGCGTAGTTGCAGTATAAAAACACAGGTGAACTCTGTGGGTGTTGAATAAACACAAACTACGCCTGAGCAAGTATCTGCAATAGGGATTAGCTAGCCGCTCTAGTAGACGGGTATTCTTGAATACGAGTGGTCAGCTATACATACATACATATTGTGGTTATTGCAATAGAGGTTAAACTAGTCTACGATTCCGGGGATTATAACAATTTACACTATTTATACCGTCCGGACTGTTGTCCTCATCTTTATTGCAATATTCACGACGTTTCGGCCGTTGTACACTCCGGTCATCTTCAGGCCATATAAGTTGGAATTTCGAACCGACCTCTTTATTTAGTCCACAGTGGGGTAGATTGTTCTAATTCCACGTGCCACGCTTCTTTTATTTTATTTTATTTTATTTATTTATTTATTTTTTTTTTTTTTGATATCTCAGTTTCAGTTAACTCCCTTTAGTAAAACAACTGTCCAAGTTTTTATTCACCTATTCTGTGGCCTGGTATTGAACTCAGAACTCTTTGGGTGAAGCCAATTTTTCGATCATTCCTAACACTTGCTCAAAAGCGCATCAGCCAAATCACATCACGGGAAACTCGGACATCGTTTGAGGCAAATCCGGCCGATTTTCTTGACTCAGGAGAAAGTGTTGGGTTCCCCATATTGAGCAGAAGAAAACGAGACAAATCCATGCAGTCGAAACACCCTACACTCCAAAGTGTTTATTGACTATCTCCAGAGGGGCCACACCATCAATGGAGAGTACTATACAAGTACACTTGTTGAATCAGTTAATAAAATCTATCGAGACTAATAACCCAGGAAAACTAATGAAAGGGGTCTTATTGTATCAGGAGATTGCTCGAGCACACAGATCCTTGATTTCAAGGGCTGCTGTTCGTGACTTGCTTTGAACTGGTGGATTCTATTTTCCTAATTTGGCCCCATCTGACTATCATCTGTTCCCCAACATGAAACATTACTTGGCTGGGAACTAGTATCGCAGTGAAGATGACGTCATGTCAGCTGTTGAGGACTTTTTTAACCAATAGGATGAAAGCTTCTTCACCAATGGGATTCAAGCATTGCAACACCGATGGAAGAAATGTGTGGACTGCAGGGTGGGGGTTATCCTGTGAACTTTCCGGCCGATCCTCGTATTTTTTTTTTAATTTATCTATTGATTTGCATTTTTTTTTAAATCTCATATAATATTTTCTTCCGAGATTTTGACGAATTCTTGTGGTCGGCTTCTCCGTTAACTTTTTTTTGTTGTTTTTTTAATCATTTCACCCCAAGCAAGGCAATAAAACCACTAAGGATTTGCTGACGGTTGCAGAATATAAGAAAAATATACTATTAACGGGAGAAGACAACAAAAGAACAACAATTAAAAAGATAACGATTGACATTGCCTTTAAATTTTTGAAGATCAAATTTGACTGGGAAGCAAGAGGCTCGAGGAGAGTTCCACAAACGAGAAGAAACTCTTAGCATAGAACTTACGGTAGGCATTTCATCTAAAAATTTCAGTTCACCAATGGGGCGCATAAAAAGGATGCAAATGCTTTGCAACAAGGTCTGTGCATATTATCTGAGTAGACAAACTCCAGTTGCACACATCTTTACGAAACGCCAACGGAAGACAGCCTCTGCAATAACAGATCCACCAATAGTTTGCCCACAAAACTGCATCCATAACATGCATAACAACTTGCATCCATAACATGCATAACAACATGCATCCATAACATGCATAACAACTTGCATCCATAACATGCATAACAACTTGCATCTATAACATGCATAACAACATGCATCCATAACATGCATAACAACATGCATCCATAACATGCATAACAACTTGCATCCATAACATGCATAACAACTTGCATCCATAACATGCATAACAACATGCATCTATAACATGCATAACAACTTGCATCCATAACATGCATAACAACATGCATCTATAACATGCGTAGCAACATGCATCCATGATATGATATGCAGTAGTGCAATCGATAATGTCTCGAAATTGGAAATCAGTGAACCAAGTTGCAATCGAGTTCCTTATATTCACTTACGCACAAATACGTATGAAACCACCTCTTCTCCCCCAGCTATGGATTAAATAGTAGGACTTCTACCAATAAGCCATAATCTCAAAAAAACTTCTTACAATCTAAAAATATATTCTGGTTTTAAATAACCTTTAAATCTTTGATAAACCTTAAAAAAAAACCCAAATCGATCATAGCCTAATGCGTCCTCCCACGCACACGAGGACCTGGCTCTCTATTCTATGCTCTATCATTTCACAGAGCCACAACAAGCAAACAAAAAATGGAGTATTGCTGATATATCTAGCCTGGATCGGCTGAGTCCTCATTTAAAAAGAATATAAAAGGGTCGACACATCCTTACGGCTGATGAATTATTTTCCAACCCAGTCGAAACGTTGCAAACCTCTCGTTACTCTATCACTAAAGTTCTGACGGGCTACATTCCTTGGTCTCACCAGCCAGGGGTGAATCATCTGCATTCCTTTCGTATTCCAATAGTAAGATGTAAATTCCTTTCGGACAGGTTCCTCTCAAGAACTGTGAAACAACCACCCGTTAAGGTAATTACCTGATCACTATAATCTTGACTTCTTTAAGTTTCTTAAGGTTAACATTCATCTTTCTTGCATAGCTCCAAGGACTCCACTTCTGGGCTTTTCTCACCATACAATATGTCTCTATATTGAGTGGCTCTTAGGCCTTGTATTGGGTAAACTGTTAAAATGAAATTGATCATTTACCAAAGAGAGTTTGAAGGAAGATAAATAGATATATAGATAGATAACGAATACTATAAAAGATAGATAGATAGATAGATAGATAGATACATAGATTGATAGATAGATAGATAGATAACGAACACTATGATAGATAGATAGATAGATAGATAGATAGATAGATAGATAGATAGATAGATAGATAAAAGAAAACTATAATATATATATATATATATATATATATATATATATATATATATATATATATATAAAGAAAGAAATAGTAAGATATATAATCCGGTGTTCTTATAGATATTTTTATTTTACAAAATAGTGGTCAATGTAAATTTACAGAGCATTAATATTATAAATTAATTGATTTAAAATATTTAAAATCAATTAATTTATAATATATATATACATATATATAAACTATGATAGATAACGAGCACTATAATGCATACATAGACAAATAGATGGATAGACAGATAAACAAAAACTGTAACAGATAGATATAAATAAACTGATAGAAAGATATAAATAAACTGTGATAGATAGATAGATAGATAGATAGATAGATAGATAGATAGATAGATAGATAGATACTATAATAGATGGATAGATTGATAGATAATGAACACTATAATGGATAAATAGATATAAATAAACTGTGTTAGATAGATAGATGCATACATAATATATGAGATAGATAGATAGATAGATAGATAGATAGATAGATAGATAGATAGATTGGCATTTATTTATTTTAACGGGGTTATTAGCTGTTTCACCCTTATCCATTCTCACCCTTAACTAAACCATAATTCATTCCTAATACGTATATATATATATATATATATAGAGAGAGAGAGAGGGGGAGGGAGAGAGAGAATGTGTGTGTGTGTGTGTGTGTGTGTGTGTGTGTGTGTGTGTGTGTGTGTGTGTGTGTGTGTGTGTGCTCGTGCGCGCACCCGCGTAGAGGAGAGAGAGAAACCTACGGTGAGTGTCAGAGAAAGAGAGGTGTTGGAGCAATCAACCATCGAAAGGCTGACACGGGCAGAAATCCACTAACCAGAAGGAGGATCTCTTACACATTTAGATCGACAAAAGCAACGCACGACGGCTCGGCAAAGCGGGGCCCCGATCTCGGCGGCAAAGCCGAGAGAGAGCAACGCTTAAAGCAAACAGATGAGAACCATTAAACAACTGACACCTTCTCCGCGCACGTGAACAGACGCGCATGTCATCTGGTCGCAACCAAGGAAGAATCGAAAGAAAATAGCGTAACATAATACGTTGTTTGTTAAGATGAAGTCAAGCACTACCAACCAGGCGAGAAATTATCAATCGAGAAAACTTCTTTAGCCTCGATTTTTATTTCCTTTTTGTTCTTTATTTATTTTTATATTCTTATATATATATATATATATATATATATATATATTTTCCGTAATTCTAACGTTTTGGCAGGTTTTATTTTTTTAAGCAGTGAAGTTGGAAAATGAGAGATTTTTATTTTGTTTGCAAATTAGTTTTTGTTTTTTTGTTTTTCTTTAGAAATTTTTTGCATTTTCAGTTTCGCTTTCCTCTTGTTAACGCACTTTATCTCTCTAGTTCATTTTTTTCTCACTTTTCCTGTACTTCCTCTTTTTCTTTCTTTCCTTTTCTTTTTCTTTCTTTCTTTCTTTCTTTTTCTCACAGAAACCGCGTAGCGTCTCTGATATGTCTTTTCCGTCTTCCCATGCGAGCAGAACGGAATAGTTCATTAAATTATGAACCATTGATAGAAGATATTAAAAGCTTCTATCCTTCCTTATTTCCTTCTTTCTTTTTTTTCTTTCATTTCCTCACTGAAACCAAGTAGCGTCTCTGATATGTCTTTTCGTTGTTTCCACGTGATCTAAACGGAATAGTCCATTATATATGAGCTATTACCAGGAGACGTTAAACACGTCTATCGTCCCTTCTTTCTTTAGCATTTGCTCACTGAAACCAAGTAGCGTCTCTGATATGTCTTTTCCGTCTGTCTATGCGATCAAAGCGGAATAGTTCATTATTTTTTAGCTATTAGCAAAAGACGTTAAACAGGTCTATCTTTCCTTCATTCTTTCTTTCTTTCTTTTATTTTATCACTGAAACCAAGTAGCGTCTCTGATATGTCTTTTCCGTCTGTCTATGCGATCAAAGCGGAATAGTTCATTATTTTTTAGCTATTAGCAAAAGACGTTAAACAGATCTATCTTTCCTTCATTCTTTCTTTCTCTTATTTTATCACTGAAACCAAGTAGCGTTTCTGATATGTCTTTTCCGTCTGTCTATGCGATCAAAGCGGAATAGTTCATTATTTTCTGGCTATTAGCAAAAGACGTTAAACAGGTCTATCTTTCCTTCATTCTTTCTTTAATTCTTTTATTTTATCACTGAAACCAAGTAGCGTCTCTGATATGTCTTTTCCGTCTGTCTATGCGATCAAAGCGGAATAGTTCATTATTTTTTAGCTATTAGCAAAAGACGTTAAACAGGTCTATCTTTCCTTCATTCTTTCTTTCTTTCTTTTATTTTATCACTGAAACCAAGTAGCGTCTCTGATATGTCTTTTCCGTCTGTCTATGCGATCAAAGCGAATAGTTCATTATTTTTAGCTATTAGCAAAAGACGTTAAACAGATCTTTCCTTCATTCTTTCCTTTTCTTTTATTTTATCACTTCCAAGTCTTTCTTTTTTTTATTTTATCAAAGCTGAAACCATTATTTTTTATTAGCAAAAAAAGACGTTAAACAGGTTTTTCCTTCATTCTTTCTTTCTTTCTTTTATTTTATCACTGAAACCAAGTAGCGTCTGATATGTTTTTTCCGTCTGTCTATGCGATCAAAGCGGAATAGTTCATTATTTTTTTCTTTCTTTCTTTCTTTTATTTTATCAAAAACCAAGACGTTAAACAGGTCTATCTTAGTTCCTTCATTCATTCTTTCTTTTTTCTTTTTTTTATTTTATCACTGAAACCAAGTAGCGTCTCTGATATGTCTTTTCCGTCTGTCTATGCGATCAAAGCGGAATAGTTCATTATTTTTAGCTATTAGCAAAAGACGTTAAACAGATCTATCTTTCCTTCATTCTTTCTTTTCTTTTCTTTTATTTTATCACTGAAACCAAGTAGCGTTTCTGATATGTCTTTTCCGTCTGTCTATGCGATCAAAGCGGAATAGTTCATTATTTTTTTTTTAGCTATTAGCAAAAGACGTTAAACAGGTCTATCTTTCCTTCATTCTTTCTTTTCTTTCTTTTTATTTTATCATTGAAACCAAGTAGCGTCTCTGATATGTCTTTTTCCGTCTGTCTATGCGATCAAAGCGGAATAGTTCATTATTTTTAGCTATTAGCAAAAGACGTTAAACAGGTCTATCTTTCCTTCATTCTTTCTTTCTTTCTTTTTATTTATCACTGAAACCAAGTAGCGTCTCTGATATGTCTTTTCCGTCTGTCTATGCGATCAAAGCGGAATAGTTCATTATTTTTTAGCTATTAGCAAAAGACGTTAAACAGGTCTATCTTTCCTTCATTCTTTCTTTCTTTCTTTTATTTTATCACTGAAACCAAGTAGCGTCTCTGATATGTCTTTTCCGTCTGTCTATGCGATCAAAGCGGAATAGTTCATTATTTTTTAGCTATTAGCAAAAGACGTTAAACAGGTCTATCTTTCCTTCATTCTTTCTTTCTTTCTTTTATTTTATCATTGAAACCAAGTAGCGTCTCTGATATGTCTTTTTCCGTCTGTCTATGCGATCAAAGCGGAATAGTTCATTATTTTTTTTAGCTATTAGCAAAAGACGTTAAACAGGTCTATCTTTCCTTCATTCTTTTTTTCTTTCTTTTATTTTATCACTGAAACCAAGTAGCGTCTCTGATATGTCTTTTCCGTCTGTCTGTGCGATCAAAACGGAATAGTTCATTATTTATGAGCTATTAACAGGAGGCTTTAAACAGTTCTATCTCCCCCACTTCTTGCGTTTTCTCTCTGAAAACAATTAGGCTTTCCGCGTGATGAAAACAGAATAGTCAATTATTTAAGAGGTATTGCCAGGGTGCAACGTGTGTGTTGACTAAAGAAGGAACAGAGAAGCAGAACTTTTTAAAGACTGATGTTTGAGAGTTGCAGCTTTTTTATTTTGTTTGCAAAATTGTCCAAATCGTGTAACAGCATTGGGATAATTGTCCATCCCACAAAATATTTAATATCTAAAAACTCACGAAATTAATTGAGTCTCTTTTTTCAGGTATTCAAATAAGACATTTAGCCACCTTGACACTATTTGTCGTAATAATCACTGAAAGACCATTTGAGTTATTCAGCTGCAAAGAGAACCAGTTAAAATCATTTCGTATCAACCCTACTATGTCTTCCCAACTGAGCAATGGTAAGAGGAAAAAGATATTTCAGGCCTTCAGTAATGGTACGAACATTCGTACAGTGGCATCCATCTTCAAAGTCCATTCAAGAACCATGAAGAGAATGGTGAATAAGTTTAAGGAGGAAACAGTAGAGAGGAAAACTAGATCAGGAGGTCGAAACAGCAAGAAGGGTCATCATTTCAAGTTAGAGCTAAATGCATTCTTATTGTTCACAGTAGAGTCCAATAGTGTTATAAAAATCTCGGAGAATTCCAGTAAGATATATTTAATCATTTCTAAGATACAACGTTAATCTAACAATTGGATAATTTTGCTGTTACACCCGGTGTATATATATATATATATATATATATATATATATAAAAGATATAATGAAAAAGAGAAAGTAATTGAATGACGGAATGTCCACATTGGCGATAACAAAGGAAGACCATCGAATATATATATATATATATATATATAACATTATCATTAAACGAAGAAAGAAAATCACAATATTGATACATATTTTTTAATCCAATCTAACCTTTCTGCTTACATAAGCCATTATCAAAGATGTCAATTACTGTACAGTATATTAGGACAAGACTGTGGTGATAGTCTGTTATTGTTTAGATGGATGATTTCCAAGCAACAATAAACACGTGCATATAAGACGCTAGAAGCGAAAATCGCACCGCACCTCATGACGTCACACATTACCACGCGAGAATTCCAGTAAGATGTCTTTAATCATTTCTAAGAGACAACGTTAATCCAACAATTGGATAATTTTGCTGTTACACCCGATATATATATATATATATGTGTGTGTGTGTGTGTGTGTGTGTGTGTGTGTGTGTGTGTGTGTGTGTGTGTGTGTAAGAAATACTGAAAAAGAGAAAGTTGTTGAATGACGGAAGGTCCGCGTTGGAGATAACAAAAAGTAGCTTCCACAGACCATCGAATATATATATATATATATATATATATATATATATATATATATATATAGATAGATAGATAGATAGATAGATAGATAGCTTCTGTAAATCAACTTCAATAACTCAAAAAGTGTAGAACCATATATCTGGTAAGTTATGTTTTTTTAAAACTTGTCTATTTCCACCCTTGGTAAAATCTATAACTAAATTCCCAGCTATGATTAACGGTTATATTTTGAGATATTTAAAATTTGCAAAAATGAACTAACCGAAGTGTTTAACTAGATTTAACTAATATTAGATTAAGGCCTGTGAAACGTAATCAAAACTATTTTTCTTTTTTCCTTTATGTTGAAACATGGATGAAGCATCTAACAAATGGTGAAAAACCGAAAATAACAAAGTTATTGCGTGAGGGAATTGTCCACATTGGAGACAAAAATGGAACTTCGCAGAGATCATCGAATTATAAAGAGGGCCGTTGAAATTATAACTCTTGAGAACTAGAAGCAAAAGAAAAGGACTTGTCTTCTGGAGGGGGGCAACGTAAACTAAAGCCAGGGATCTTTGAACAGGATAGAATTGAGGAAATCAAGAAGGAGAAAACGTGTAGAATAGTTCAAAAATATATCAAGAAATCTCCTCGTTAAACTCTTCTCGGAAAAGCAAATATTTCTAAGCGTCAAAATGATTGACTTTTCTAAAGTAATTTTCACGGACGAATCCTGGGTGACACTCGATGGCCCTGATGGATAGGCCAATAATGGATTTTATCCAATGCAGACATGCCTAAGATTAAAAGTAGGCATCAAAGAGGCCGTTATGTGATGATATGAGATGGAACTGTCGACCAAACCATTATTGGACAATTCAAAGTCAATAAAGGACTTAAACTGAACAGTGCTAACTACTTCGATTTTATGAACAAGATTTTCTTTGATTGTTTCAAAGGTAAGCATTTATTTATGCACGACAATGCTCCTTCTCGAATATCTAAGGTTATGTTTACAGGAAAGAAGTTAATGGAATGGATACCGTTACGTGCCAGTCTGAATCCAATCGAAAATCTATGGTCAATTGTGAAAATGAAATTATATGAAAGTAGAAAAGCATATGACACCGAAGCGGAACAATGGGAAGCAATTAAAATAACCAAGTCGAAAACTGAACCTGCTGATTGGTGCATTCGATTATTTTGTTTTATGGCATATCAACACCTCAATGGGTTATTTAATGCCGACAACATTTTTAGGATAGATTCGTATGAATAGAATATGTATTCTTTGGTTTAGATTGGTTTGGTTTATTTTGTTTTATGGCATATCAACACCTCAATGAGTTATTTAATGCCGACAACATTTTTAGGATAGATTCGTATGAATAGAATATGTATTCTTTGGTTTAGATTGATTTGGTTTATTTTGTTTTACGGCATATCAACACCTCAATGGGTTATTTAATGCCGACATCATTTTTAGGATAGATTCATATGAATAGAATATGTATTCTTTGGTTTAGATTGATTTGGTTTATTTTGTTTTACGGCATATCAACACCTCAATGGGTTATTTAATGCCGACAACATTTTTAGGATAGATTCATATGAATAGAATATGTATTCTTTGGTTTAGATTGATTTGGTTTATTTTGTTTTACGGCATATCAACACCTCAATGGGTTATTTAATGCCGACAACATTTTTAGGATAGATTCGTCTGAATAGAATATGTATTCTTTGGTTTAGATTGATTTGGTTTATTTTGTTTTACGGCATATCAACCTCAATGAGTTATTTAATGCCGACAACATTTTTATGATAGATTCTTATGAATAGAATATAAATATATACTGACCTGCGTAAATCTTTGAATTCATACCAAACATATATGTGTGTGTTTGCGTCTGCTTGTGTTTTCGGCTAATGTTCGATGATTTTTAATTAGGAATTGTCTTCATTCCTTAATCATTTCTAGATTTCATGTTCAAATCTTTGTTTCTCTTTTCTTACCTTTTTTTTTTTAATTTTTTAATGCCGACTTCAAGAAGGATTTTCGTTTTTGAACAATATGCGTGTATATACATAATTATAACTCTACTCTTGTCGGAAGATTTTACATGAATGTTTTTCTTATTAGATCTTTCGTTCGGGGTCTTCATATATCTACGAGGAAGCCTAGCTTCAATAGGTATTTGTGGTTGTCAGTTAAACCAGGTATGTATTTTTTTCTGAAATCAAGCTCGTTTTATTGATAGTTTTTTTTTAGTTTTTTGTTTAGTTTTGTTTTTTTATATATAAATTCTATATGAGTGTATTTCGGCCACGCAACCATTTCTGTCAAAAGCGCTGGAATTATAATTATGGATATATACGCATTTCAACAAAAATTCATGGAAAATGCTTCGTATTCCATTTGTAAGGAGGAAGTTCAATTCGGACAGCTTCAAAACCCAATAGCCGCTGATCGGTAAAACAGACTCTTAAGAGGAAGATTCCCATACCATTACAACCTTAATTTCTTCAAGTCCAGAATTAACTGTTATATATCCTACATAAAATCACGACATATTATAATTACAATGCCATTGACGCCTCCTCTAACTTGAGTGCCTCTTGGACCTTGTCTTGTGTGAATACCTTAAAAAAATTAGCATATCGGTTCATCGTCCGAAAGCGAGTAATTTAGGAGCCCATGACTTTCTCATAATTATTTGTTGAAATGTTCCTGGCCAACATTGAGATTCAAAACCTCTTAGAGCTGTATGCAGTTCTCATACCCATTTCGACACACCCACAACCTACCCATTCCCCTCAGGGGTCACGAAGTTCGTGCACGAATTGACGAGTTTGGATTTTCACTTTTAGGATTCCAATTCGGAGTTGTCAGAGAATTCTAACCCGTTTCTTTCCAGCGTTGTCGTCAAAATAGTCAAACAATCGCAGGTGTTATTCGTCGCCGAAAATGGCTGATCGCCTGATATTTCTGTCTTCATACTGCTAACATATTTTGCGGGTGAGGAAGGTTTTAAATGGGTTCAAAGAAAAGAGAAAGAAAAAACGAAAAAGATAAGTGGAGAAAGAAAGAAAGAAAGAAAGAAAGAAAGAAAGAAAGAAAGAAAGAAAGAAATTGACATGAGAAAAAGAAGTAGCGTTTAAGAAGAAAGAAAGGAAGAAAGAAGAAAAGAAAGAAAGTGACATGAGAAAAAAAGAATCATTTGAAAAGAAAGAAAGAAAGAAAGAAAAAAGAAGGAAAGAAAGAAAGAAAGTGAAATGAGAAAGAGAGTTAAATGCGAAAGAAAGAGAGGAGTATCATTTTAGAAAAAGAAAGAAAGAAAGTGACATGAGAAAAAGAGTGAAATAGTGTTTGAGAAGAAAGAAACAAATAATGAAAGAAAGAAAGTGAAATGTTAAAAAGAGAGAAGTATCGCTTGAAAAGAAAGAAAGAAAGAAAGAAAGAAAGAAAGAAAGAAAGAAAGAAAGAAAGAAAGAAGGAAAGAAAGAAGGAAAAAGGTGACAAAAAAGAAAATTTTCAAAGAAAAAGGAAAGAAAGAAAGTGTAACGAGAAATAACTTGTGAGAAGAGAGAATGGGTGACGAAGAAGAAAGTTAGAAAGTATGACAGAAAGAAAAAAAAAAGAAAGAAAGAAAGAAAGAAAGAAAGAAAGAAAGTCTATTAAAGAAAGAATGCCTGAGGTTTTGATCTTAATAGCGTTGTTCAAACTGCTGTGCATAAAAGATTATGCGTTTCCTCCCAGAAACCATAACTAAGATCCGCTCAACACAGTTGCAATGTAAACAACAGGCGCGCTGTATGGGTGCAGAACAATCACAAATGTGTCTGGGCGGGCTTCTTTAACAGTAGACGAGTGTGCTTGGAAAACAAGTAGCCGGTTATCATGTATATATAAATGTTATAGGCAATTCGGTCAGTGGTTAGTATATATATATATATATATATATATATATATATATATATATATATATATATATAGTTTATGCAAACTTAGGTAATCCGTATGGGTAGACCTAAGGAGGATGATATCCAGAGAGCTCAATGTAAAATTCAGAGCAGATATGTTTGAATAAAAAACAGACCACGTTAAGATTCCATGTAATAAGCTATTTCACCATAACCACTTTAACTTCTGGATCATCAGACTTTACTTCCAAAAGCTGAAATGAAAAATGAAAAATTCACACGTTTTTGACGGACCTCATCAAGTATACGTAAAATTAACGAAGTGAGGGAGTGAGGTGGGAGAGAGGATATGAGTATGTCATATGTATCATTTCAGTTTCCTATTTTTAACCCCAGTGTGTCGGCTAGATGTTGTCCAAATTTAACGCGTCTCGTCTCTAGATATAGATGGCTAAGGGCTGAATGATAAGAACGACATTAAAGGAAGAAGTTACAACAACCCCAATCAATTACACGACAGGTTTCATTCAAATTCTTAGACGCTGTTACTTTAACGTGCATATTTGGGAGGTTAAGGTTTGATAAATATCTAAATGTTAAAACAATCTACGAAGAAATTAATTTGAAATTCGGTGGAGTTTTGGGTATTTTCTATGAAACAGTCGATTGGAAAAATTCATAGACAGAACATTGAAAGAGCAATCCATTTTATATTTAGTAATCTTTTTTATTCCACTAAAACTTTTATCCTATTGCTTGTTAGGTTGACATCTATTTGTTTGATTTTTGTTCATTAAGTAAACTCGTGATTGTTTTTGATTTTTGTTCATTAAGTAAACTCGTGATTGTTTTTATGTACCCAATTATCAACGGTTATTTCCATTTAAATAATTTTATTATCCACACTGGGATAGTATATTTCAATCTCAATTAAAATACCAATCTAAACTTTACCTTCGTGCTATTTAAAATTCACTTCTAATTGGAGAATATTAGAGGAGAGATTTGGAAGAGATGTCACTAGCAGAAAATTTGGTCCTTCTTTTACAATCTTTTATCTACTCATGTCTTAAACCCCTATTTATATCCACATACCTATATCTTTTTATATGCCTATGAGTTCCTATATATATATATATATATATATATATATATATATATATATATATATAGGTAACTATACTCGTTTCGAAAAACCTTCGAATTTTTGATTTGCCAATAATCAAATCAATCTTGAAGGAAAAAAGGTTTTAAAAAAAGAAAGAGCTAGAAACATGAAAGTCTGTCGAAAAAAATCGCACAGATGCAGGTCTGAAGCCCAAAGGAAAAACCCCGACACGAGTAAACAACTAACAAAAGAGCTCAATACAACCGTAGAGCAGACCTAGTTAAACCTAGTGAGCCAGACAAACCTATCAAGGTTTCACCCTAAGCGGATCGTTAGGGAAAAGCTGATTGTCTGGCTCACTAGGTTTATCTATCTATATATATATATATATATATATATATATATATATATATATATATATATATATATAATATATGTGAACATTGAAGAGGCGATTGGGCTGTTTCATGCTAAACGCAATCGTTTTCTTTTTATATTTACACACGCTCTACTTCATATATATATATATATATATATATATATATATATATTTAATTTTTAAAAATATGTCTCCATCGTGACACAGAAATTAGATTCGAAACCGAAGCTTAAGCTTAAATTTAACTTTATATATATATATATATATATATATATATATATATATATATATATATATATATATAGATAAATTCAAATTTATAGCATATACATTTTATAAGATCACTAAAAGTTTCAACTTTGTTTCAACTTTGTTTCAACTTTGGTGCATGTATATGTTATAAATTTGAATTAATAATATTAGCTCTACTCAGTATTGAGCACTCTTTTAAGAATCGTGTTTTTGGTTATTGGAATTTTATTCCATGTGTACCAACCCCTGTACTTATTCATTCATTCTACAGTTCTAATATATATATATATATATATATATATATATATATATATATATATATATATATATATATATTATATATATATATATATATATATATATATATTCGAACTAGCTGGAGGCAACCGGATGTCTAGCCACACTGATGAGCTGTGAAACTGCGAAACAGTCTGTCTGTGGATGACGGTATATTGGCTCCTGAAAAATTAATCTCAGTTGAGCTCTCTGGGGAGGAGATGTGGGTTGGTAAACAGTGACTATTATAGCTATATAGCGAGGCTCTTCGCTAATGCGAATTAAGTCACTCCCGGTCAC
The DNA here is from genome assembly GCA_903632075.3 of Acanthosepion pharaonis. Classification (NCBI taxonomy): domain Eukaryota; kingdom Metazoa; phylum Mollusca; class Cephalopoda; order Sepiida; family Sepiidae; genus Acanthosepion; species Acanthosepion pharaonis. The sequence goes on along the minus strand of CAHIKZ030000313.1, from coordinate 2,862,463 downwards.
TGGACGTGTTTATAAAGATAAACACGCTAAAAATCGATCTTCCTCCCTACCGTGCGCCGATGGCTTAATGGTTAGAATCTCCGACTGACACCAGTTCAGTCGGCTTTCGACCCTAGCTGGAGGTAACCGGATGTCTAGCCACACTGGTGAGCTGTGAAACAACGAAACAGTCTGTTTGTGGATGACGGTATATATATATATATATATATATATATATATATATATATATATATATATATATATATATATATATACGAAATACGCACAAGATACACTTTAATGAAAATTCTTACCAAACAAAAATTTTTCAAAACATCCTGCAGCGTCTCACTAACTTTTAAACCCTTTAGCATCCAGCATGATTTCTTACACTTATTTGAATATTATATGTTAGTTCATTACACGTGACACGTATCCAATCAAAACGTCCTACTACATCTCATTAACTTTTATACACCTTAGCGCCGAGAATGTTTACCACACATATTTGAATATTATCTGTTACTTCATTACACTTGACAGGTATCTAAGCAATAAGGCTTAAGCAAACAAAATATGCCATTGATACACGTCTCTTTGCTTTTTATCATTTCTATCTTGATCTCTGAAGAAGCTTTAAAAAAAAATGAAACATGTTAGATTAAGATCTGTTTCCTGTTTGTTCTTTATTTTGACTTTTTGTCGGAGTCCTATACCCGATATATATATATATATATATATATATATAATGTCCGAGAAATTTTCATAGAAAATATTCGTCCTCCGAAATTTTCTTGGCCATTCAATGTCATTAATACTGTTTATTATAAAACAGAGCATTTACTTAAATATTTGTATCTATAAAAAGAATATATAAGCATAAAAATGTCTTAAAATAATTGTCGGACTTTGCCCATTTCATAATGTGTGACGTCATTTGTTTACATTTGGATACGCTTTGAGCAGATATGAATGTACGTGAAAGATTCATGGAAGATTGAAGTTTAAAATTGACCTCGCTAATCGAACGATCCTCCGTGGCTCGATCGGTTACGGCACATCAGGCTAAATGATGGTTCTCTATAGGATACAGGTTCGATTCCTGTCGGAGGATGAATATTTTTTGTAAAAATTTCTCGGATATTCAGGCCGGTAAATGTTATTAATACTGTTTATTATTAAAAAAATGCATTTACTTAAATATTTGTATCTATAAAAAGAATGTGTAAACATAAGAATGTCTTAACACACACACACACACACACACATATATATATATATATATATATATATATATATATATATATATATATAACCTGTTACATTGGAGCATGCAAGTTACCACGAGGAAAATGCATATTTGTTTCGATGTCTAATATAGGCATCTCATCAGGTGGTTAATATTGATGGGAATAAACGATTTTATTTAAAAACACAACTTATGAAACATCACTTCTTTTTACATATTTGAAAATTTTCCATAGAAGGCAAAGAAACAAATATATAAAGTCTCTATAAAAGGAAAAGAAAGAAAGAAAACAGATTAAAAAAGGAAGAGGATAATAAATCATTAAAAAGAAATAGAAAGAGTAAAGAAGAGAAAGGCATAAGAAAGCATATGAAATTAACCCTACTACAGAGAGAAGGAAAAGAAAAGAAAAAGGGAAAAGAAAGGGAGGTGTATATCCAAATTTTACAGATACAAAGAAAAAGAAAAGAGAAGAAAACAAGACATGAGGAGTTTACCCAATGAAGATACGTTAAGATAGATAAAAAAAAAACACTTACACCAATGATAAGTGTATAAAAAAGAAAAATGTCGAAAAAAAAGCAGTTAATCGCTGATTCGCTCTGAAGAGTGGGTGGACAGGTCTGCCTACGAAACTATGGCGTCAGGATGCTGAAGGTAACATCAATCAACTAAGTGACAAAACTTTTTACTCATATTAATTCTATATATGTATTGATAGATAGATATTGTAAATCCCTTTGTAATATTTCTAATGGTTTAATATAATTTATAAATTTTTATGTAAAGGCATATTTTTATATGTGCTGTGATTGACTTGACTCCTTGTATCAGTCCGAAACCTACCATATCCGTCTATATTTCTGAGATAAGGTATTATGATTATAAGGCATTACTTACATTATTCGGACTGTTATCCTCATCTTCTTTGCCATATTTGTTGACCATGTTCCCCATAGTATATGAATATAGAATACAGCGCAGTACGTAATCTGTTCAATGAAACAAGTTAAAGATTAATACTCACGAGTTAGACACTCTACTGAATCTGACTATATCGCCAATACCAGCAGCAGCTGTTCCGTAATTGTCCAGTCTTTGATATCAAAGGCTGGCAGTGAGTATTCAGGAAAAACATGGCCGCCATTATACACGTCGCATTGAATATTTTGAGCCTTCTGATTGGTTAACCCTTCTATTGGTGAACTATAAAATGAGTCAGCTCATTTTGGCTGGCTCACTAGTATACCAGGATACCCCAAAATTCCAACAATATTCAGAACGTTTCGGCCGTTGTATGCTCCGGCCTTTATGTCTATGTCTCTCTATATATCTGTCTATATCTCTGAGATGAGGTATTATGATTACTTGCATTATTTACATTATTCGGAGTGTTATCCTCATCTTCATTGCCATATTCACAACGTTTCGGCCGTTGTACGCTCCGGCCTTTATGTCTATGTCTCTCCATATATCTGTCTATATCTCTGAGATGAGGTATTAGGATTACTTACATTATTTACATTATTCGGACTGTTATCCTAATCTTCATTGCCATATTCACAATGGTTGCTGAGAAATTTGGTTTATAAGTCCTAAAAATTCCTACACATAGCATAATGGATAAAGACGTTGGTTAGATCCAGTGACTAGACCCAAAGAGTTGTGAGTTCAATACCAGGCTACAGCAGTTGTGAACCAAAACTTGTTGAGTTAAAGGGAAGTAACTGAGACACCCGGAAGAGGCATGGCACATGGAACTAGAACAATCTACTCCGGTGGACGAAATAAAGAGTTCGGTTCAAAATTCCAATCACCTGAAGAAGGCCGGAGCGTACAACGGCCAAAACGTTGTGAATATGGCAATGAAGATGAAGATTACAGTCCGAATAATGTAAATAATGCAAGCTACCATATTCCATCGACTGCTCACCACGTTGATTCTGATAGTTTCATCATGTTTTTCAAGAATTCTAACTTCTTTTAACAAGGAATCAAAGAATTGGCTTCTGCAGTATTTACATGACATTGCGAATAATGATTACTAAGTTCTTTACAAATAAATGGCATGTTTGTTATATTAGAATTAGGGTGTTCCATTCCGAAAATAAAACTCATTATTTATAAAGCGTTTGTAAAAAAAAAAAAAATAAATAAATAAAAATTTAGACATGCAAAACCTTAAATCATTTGAATCAAGCAATTTTTTAAGTTTCCGGTTTTATATATATATATATATATATATATATATATATATATATATCGGGAAATAAGTTTAGTTGATAATAATAGGAAAAGTAATAGAATCCTTAGAGAGAAGTTAGCACTAAATATACGCAAATGTCGTACAAGACCCTGGAGAATGGCTTGTAAGGATCGGAGCTAAAGTCTGTATCAGGGGGACTTGTGTTTCTTGAGTCAGCTTCGAATGGCAAGGACAACCGAGGCGTCAAAGTGTCCCTTACGACCACCAAACATGACAGCAAGGACCACCTACAGGCAGTGTAGTCATGTAAGTCAAAAGAAATATACTTTATCTTTTAGGGGAGGTGTAGATTTTAGGAGACTTTATACATTTATGTTGACAGAGAGAAAGAGAGAGACAGCGACACAGAAGGCAGGCAGAGACAGAGATACAGCGACAAAGAGAAATTGAGAGACGGAGAGAAAGAGAGAGATAGAGACAGAGAGAGAGAAAGATAGAGAAAGAGATACACAGAGTGAGAAAGAGAGACAAGGAAACACAAGCAGACAGAGAGAAGCTGACAGAGACAAAGAGAGAGAGAAAGAGATACAGAGAGATAAAGATACAGAGAGACAGACAGAGGCAGAGAAAAAGAGAGATAGAACCTCATACAGAGAGAGAAAGACAGGCAGGGACAGAGAGAGAGAGAAAGAGATAAAGAAACAGGGTGAAAAAGGTGATACAGAGAGATAGAGAGAAACTGACAGAGACAAAGAGAGAGAGAAAGAGATATAGAGAGACAGAAAGAGGCAAAGAAAAAGAGAGATAGAACCTCATAGAGACAGAGAAAGACAGACAGGGACAGAGACAGAGAGAGAGGCTGACAGAAACAGAGAGAGAGAAACAGAGAGAGAGATCTAGAAACAGGGAGAAAGAGAGAGAAGGTAAGACAGAGAGAGAAAGACTGACAGAAACAGAGAGAGAGATACAGAAATAGGAAGAAAGAGAGAGAAGGTGATACAGAGAGATAGAGATAAACTGCCAGAGACAAAGAGAGACAGAGAGAGAGGAACAGAGACAGAGAGAAATAGAGAGACGGACGAAAGAGAGTGGCAAAGGCACAGAGAGACAGAGAGAGAGAGACATACAGATAGAGAATGACAGAGACGTAGAAAGAGAAAGAGATGCAGAGACTGAGAGAAAGAGAAAGACAAATACACAGAGAGAAAGAGGGAGACGGCGACACAGAAGGCAGGCAGAGACAGAGATACAGAGAGAAATTGAGAGACGGAGTGAAAGAGAGAGATAGAAAGAGAGAGAGAGAAAGACAGAGAAAGAGATATACAGAGTGAGAAAGAGAGAAAAGGAGACACAGGGAGACAGAGAGAAACTGACAGAGACAAAGAGAGAAAAAGAGATGGAAACAGAGAGATAAAAATACAGAGAGAGAGACAAAGGCAGAGAAAAAGAGAGATAGAACCTCATACAGACAGAGAAAGACAGACAGGGACACAGAGAGAGAGAGGCTTACAAAAACACAGAGAGAGTAACAAAGAGAGAGAGAGAGAGAGAGATCCAGAAACAGGGAGAAAGAGAGAGAAGGTAAGACAGAGAGATAGAGAGAAACTGACAGAGAGAAAGAGAGACAGAGAGAGAGAGGGACAGATACAGAGAGAGAAACTGAAATACAGAGAGAAATAGAGAGATAGAGAGAAAGAGAGTGACAGAGGCACAGACAGAGAGAGAGAGAGAGAGACGCACATACAGATACAAAGATAGAAAGAGATGCAGAGACGGAGAGAAAGAGAGAGGCAAAGTCACAGAGAGAAAGAGAGAGACAGAGACATACATAGACGAAGACAGGCAGACAGGCATAGAAACAGAGAAAAGGAGACAGAAATACGGCGCCAGATATAGAGAGCGACAAACAGACAGGCCGATACAGAGAGATAGAGAGACAGACAGACCGATACAGAGAGATAGAGAGACAGACAGACCGATACAGAGAGATAGAGAGACAGACAGACAGACAGACAGACAGAGACACCGATACAGAGAGACACAGAGAGAGAGTAACAGACAGACAGACCGATACAGAGAGAGAGAGAGAGAGAGAGAGCGAAAGACAGACAGACAGACCGATGCAGAGAGATATAGCAAGGGAGCGACTGATAGACAGACAGACCGATACAGAGAGATAGAGAGACAGAAGAGACACCGATACACAGAGAGAGAGAGAGAGAGAGTGACAGACAGACAGACCAATACAGAGAGAGAGCGAGAGAGCGAAAGACAGACAGACAGACCGATACAGAGAGATATAGCAAGGGAGCGACTGATAGACAGACAGACCGATACAGAGAGATAGAGAGAGTGAGTGACAGACAGACAGACCAATACAGAGAGATAGAGATAGCGAAAGACAGACAGACAGACCGATACAGAGAGATATAGCAAGGAGCGACTGATAGACAGACAGACAGATACAGAGAGATAGAGAGACAGAAGAGACACCGATACACAGAGATAGAGAGAGTGAGTGACAGACAGACAGACCAATACAGAGAGAGAGAGAAAGAGAGAGCGAAAGACAGACAGACAGACCGATACAGAGAGATATAGCAAGGGAGCGACTGATAGACAGACAGACCGATACAGAGAGATATAGCAAGGGAGCGACTGATAGACAGACAGACCGATACAGAGAGATAGAGAGACAGAAGAGACACCGATACAGAGAGATAGAGAGAGTGAGTGACAGACAGACAGACCAATACAGAGAGAGAGAGAGAGAGCGAAAGACAGACAGACAGATCGATACTGAGAGATAGAGAGATATAGAGCGACAGACAGACAGACCGATAGAAAGAGAGAGAGAGAAAGAGAGAGAGAGAAAGAGAGAGAGAGAAAGAGAGAGAGAAGATAGAGAGAGAGAAAAACATATGCTAAGGGAGTTACAATGCATTCAGACAAGTGCCGTCTGTTTAATTCATTATCACATTTTTCCAGTTTGCGTATTAGCTGTCGCACATCCGGATTAAATTTAAAGAAAAACTGCTCATGAGGTATTTGTTCAAGGACATTACTTGTCATTAAAAAGAATTTTATGAATCTGGTGAGAAAGGAAAGTATAAATTAATAATGTTCTTATTTTTTATATTGGTATTGTTGTACGCGCACACACACACACACACACACACACACACACACACACATACATACATATATATATATATATATATATAATGGTAAAAGACAATAGGAAGACTGTATTATTAGCCGATGCGTTTTCAAGGTAAAAACGAAATGAATTTTCTTACTGTCTTTTACCTTTATAAATATTATCTTTTTCTACAGGTTAACTCTGAGAAATATTTCATATATATATATATATATATATATATATATATATATATATATATATATAAAGGTTAATAGTCAGAGCTGAATCAGACCAGGAAAGAGTAGTATTAAAAAGTGCTCAATACACGGATGAAAAAAAAATAACATGTAGAGGTATTAACTTTAAAAATGAGGAGGTCAGTTGAATCCTGTACTTTGGTTTCAACCTTACGGCTTCCTCGGGCGATTTTTATCAAATGAGAATTTTGAGTCCTTCCTTACATATCAGAAAATTTTTCTTAAGTGCATATGAGGCTGGATAAAAAAGTTAATTTAATTCTCCAACAATACATTTACGATGCACTTATTTTTTTTCTTCTTCTTCTTCTTCTTCTTCTTCTTCTTCTTCTTCTTCTTCTTCTTCACTGCCTCTTCCTCCTCCTTCTCCTTTTTCTTCTCCTCCTCCTCTTCCTCTTCCACCTCCTTCTTCTTTTTCTTCTCCTCTTACTCCTCCTCCTCCTTCTCTTCATTCTCCTTCTCCTCCTCCTCTTCTTCCTATTCCTCCTACTCCTTCTTCTTCTTCTTTTTCTTCTCCTTCTCCTCCTCCTCCTTCTTCACTTCATTCTACTTCCTCTTCTTCTCCTCCTCCTATTATTATTATTATTATTATTATTCTCCTCCTTCTCCTTCTTCTCTTCATTTTTCTTCTTCTTCGTCGTCGTCTTCTTTACATCTTCCTCCACCCTTTCTATTACACACAACGTCGTGCGTTTATTCATTTATTTTTGAAAATAATAATGTAGCCTTCTTTATATATATATATATATATATATATATATATATATATATATATATATATATATATATATATTTTCATTCAAAACGACAGACATTTTATTTAGTTTTTTATACAATTTTCCATGCGATCAAATAATGGAAAAGAAAATACGGTAATAGGCTGGAAAAAATTTATTTATTTGGTGGATTTTTAAGCTGTTTTCCTTCTTATTATCATAATTAGCTATCATACATTGATCTCTTATATGGATTAAAAGTCCTCTTTGGAATAATCCCTACCAATTACAATTTGCCATTATTGATATATATATATATATATATATATACACACACAGAGACACAGGGGGACAGATTGAGATAGATAGATAGATAGATAGATAGATAGATAGATAGATAGATATGAAAAGACTGTGATAGATAGGGAGAGAGATAAAGAGAGAGGGCAAGAAGGCGAGACAGAAAGAGCAAAAACAATGCATAGCCTACCTAAGAAATTGAGTAACTTGATGGATTTAGGAAAATTAAATGACAAAATTTATTAATAGATACAAAGGACAGGAAATTATGGAGAGCCACGATCACCAACATCCTGAAGAGACACAGCACATAGAAGAAGAAGAAGAAGAAGAAGAAGAAGAAGAAGAATATTGCACATGCGCATTAGGGAGTAAATTTTAAATTTAAATTTCATTTCTTTCTTTTTTTTTTTAATATTTTGTGTATATCGTCTCGCCGATTTAATTTATTTTTTTCCTTGATTATTATCCTGTCACTTTTCTTATTAAATATCCCACATTGTTATAATTAAATAATTAAATATTTCTTCTAATTAAATAATTAAATATTTCTTTTCTTATTAAATATCCAGATACAACATTTATAAAGGTAAATGTTGTATCTGGATGAAAATTTACTGCGAATGATCTTGCAATTAAAGCACTTTCTATACACTTTTATCTTAGTAAATTACTTCCTCTTTTAATCCATGTAGCATTTTTAAGTCAAAACTATTGTTAGGATCATTACAGTTAGCAACTGATTCATTTAGTGTGTTGCTTGTCAACAGATTTCTTTTGTGTTCATATAAATTTTTATTCTAATTCCTTGAGGTTCCTCCATGTGTTCTAGGTGATAAATTAAATTCCTCTTAAAGTTTATATATACTTTTTCTGTTTATACGTTATTTTCATAGTTACAAATATTTACGGAAATGCTTTTTATAATAAACAGTATTAATAACATTTACCGGCCAGAGAAATCTCAGAGAATATATACCTTCCGACAGGAATCGAACCTGTATCCTATAGCCTGACGTGCTGTAACATTTAGCCACAGGGGAAGCATCTGGTTGGTAAAGGTCAAATTATTAATGTCGAAAGTACTCGGAATAAAATGAATATGTATCAACATGGTAATTTTCTTTCTTCACAGCGTTGATGGCAGAACGGAAATATAAAGTAGTCTTACTCAAGTTAGTCGAAGAATACGTGAAAAAAGGACTGCTTCTTTATGTGCCATCTCCCCTAAGATCCTAGGCGATCGTGGCTCACCACAACTTCCTATCATTTGTAGCTCTTAATAATTTTTGTCTTTTGGTTATCTCTCCTAAACCCTGTCCAACCATTTACTTGAGCCCATGAAGTATGTTATGCGTTATTTTTCTTTCTCCCACTTGCATTCAATCTGTCCTGTGAGTATTATATTTTCCAAGCCGTCTTTCCTCATTATTTGTCCTAAATATTTCAACTCTCTTTTTCTGATTTAAATTAGCTTATCTTTTGTTTTCCACTCTCACTCCTGCCTTCAATCTGTCCTGTGAGTATTTGAGTTTCCAAGCCGTCTTTCCTCATTATGTGTCCTAGATATTTCAACTGTCAACGGGAAACTACTCGACTATCTTTCACAAGAAGTCATTCGTAGTAAATAGAGGGTGGAACTAGGTTTTGGAAAGATAACAAAAAAAACAAAATTTATTAAGAGCTACAATAGGCAGGAAATTATGGAGAGCCATGATCGCCTACATCCTGAGGGGACATAGCACATAAGGAAGAAGGCCGTTTTCTTGATGTTTAAGGCCAAGCCTTAATTTCTTGGTAACCCATTGTATGAAGCTAATTAGATGAATGAAGAAGAGATCCAAAACCCTCCCATTCAAAATGGACGAAATTAACTCGTTTCAGATGATTTCTGTTATTTTCTCTCTTTTCTTGTCTGCCATGTAGCTGGCGTTATTTTTTTTTTTTAAGTGCTGTGTCCCTTCATGATGTAACTGATCATGGACCTCCACTCTCTCCACTATCTGTCCTGTGAGTATCAGATTTACCAAGCCCTTCTTCCTCATTACATATCCCAGAAATTTCAACCGCCTCTTCCTGATATTAAATATAACTTTCCTCTTTGTTTCTCTCCTAAACCTCGTCATTGTCCACATGTTCGACCCATAGCATTCTCAGTATCCTTCTGTAGAACAACATTTCTGTTGCTTCAAAGTCTCTTCTTCGTCTTTAGGAAGATTATCTAACATTTGCTGCCATACAGGAGGACACATATCGCGTAATAGTTCAGTATTCTTTTCTTTGTTTCTAACGAGATTTTTACTGATTTCAAAAAGCAAGAAGTGGATTCAGACGATAATTCTGTGGCTGTCTGATAATGGTATCATCTGACCTTTTTTTTTAATTGTAGTTCTTGGTCAGAGATGGATACCGAAAATAATATGTACGTAGCATGTGAACAATATGAAAGTTTTGAGAAAACTGAAAACAAAGAGAACAGATCCTTAAAATCAGAAAAAGACAATTGAAATTTCTCGGACTCATAATGAGGAAAGAAGGCTTGGAAAATTTAACACTCACGAAATATATTGATGGCGAGAGAGACAAAGGAAAACAATGATTAACCTAGCCAAAGATTGACTGATTTATTATTTTACGATTTATCAACATTCGGCTTATTTAAAATCGAATTATATTTTCGATTGTAAGAATAATATTCTTGTTTTGGGGTGATTGAATATTTTAGAACAATGATTTTTTTCCAAATCTATTTATCCCATATATGGGGGAGGAAATGGCTCCATACCTTTCTCAAACGTATTTGCGCAAAACTGAATGTAACGTGTCCGACTGGAATTCGAACTCGGCTCTCAGAGACAAAAATTCCAAGCCGCTATCATTACACCACCCGCACATCCCACATCTAACTAATGAGCTTATGTAAACAGATTGAAGAACATGAACTTGAAGAGGCGGTAAGGAAACAAAACTTACTTAGAGCCCTAAAGAATGGGAAGCTGTGGAGAGCCATGATCGCCTGAAAAGATGAATATTTGTCCGGCCTTCATGACAGCTTCAACCGTTTTACTTAGCATCCTGACGTCTTTGGTGGTCCTGAAAATGCTTTTCCCAGTGGCTATGAATGGGCGATCTTTAGCGATGTCGACACTATTTTTTCTTCATTCTCTTCTCTTTGACACAACAATAGATTTTTTATGTCTCCCCACAAGGAATAAAAAAAAGGAAAAAAAAAAAGAAAATGATACCCCCCTTCTCATACAGAATAGCCGTTTGAATCCTCAAGAGTGTTTGCCAAGTGTAATGTATTTTACCCTTTTTTAGTGATTACGGACATTATTTTTTTAAACATTTAATCCCGAGAATGGCAATAAAGCCACTAAGATGCAAGGGGTTACTGAATGTAAGAGACTATAAAAAACTCTATCAAGGTTGGAAGACAATAAAAGAACAAGAATTAAGAAGACAAAAGAGAACGATTGACATTATATTTAAATTATTGAAGATGAAAGTTGACGAGGAAGCAAGAAGCCGGCAAAGATTGCCATAAGTAAGTAGTGAAAGAGAAGAAACTGTTAGCATAGAACTTACGGTTACATCTAGCCATTTCAGCTGTAAAACGAGGAGACCTTGCCGGTAATCTAGTATTGAGCTTAAATTCATAAAGCCTTCGTATCGTACGGGAAAGAAATACTTATTTTTCAAGTACAAAAATGTAGCACAAGAATAAAAGGGGGTGGGGGAGATTGGCTTGGTTTGGTTTGGTTTGGTTAGGTTTACGGCATAATAACCTCACTGAGTTATTTAATGACAACAACTTTTTTCCTAGTAATATTTTGTTTTGTCAAAAATCTATTTCTGGTAATATTTTTTTCCTCAAAAATGTATCGCTGGTAATATTTTTTCCCAAAACATATTGCTGGTAATAGTTTTTTTTCTTCAAAAATTTATTTCTGGTAATAATTTTTTACAAAGTATTTCTGGTAATAAAACCTATTTTTACACTTTCATAATGTTTTTACCTGAGTTTCTGGGTTAACTATTTGCCCATAGCTGGAACCCTAACAGGTGCTACCACCCCGGGTCAGGGTGAATATGGGAACACCAGCAATCAAGAGGTGGTTCCACGCTCCTCAAAACCTCCTAATCAGAGCACGTGCTGTTGGGCGTAGTTTATCGTCTTACCCAGGATGCGGATGTAGTTTATCCTCATACCCAGGACACGGAAGAGATTGGTTTTTAATCTGTCTTATTTTAAATTTAGCTAGCCACAATTACTGAACACAGTATTCCTTACACCAAATGAACACATTCTTATTTACCATTCTCACTACAACCTGCATAATGCCTCAAAGTTTGCCAGAACAATTACCATAGAGGTATTTATTTTTTTTAAAATGGACATAAGCGATTTTTGGTAATGTTGTATTTTTTAAAAAATTTAAATTCGTAAGTCGTGATTCTTTTTTTTATATTAATATCGATTAAACACTAGATTACAAATTTCAGAAAAAATATTTTTTTATTTTTTAACAAATCACATCGTATTAATATATTTTGGGGACTTCCCAAAGAGGATTCGTAGGGAGGATCAATTTACTTTGAATTTGCATCGCAAACTGAACCCCCATTTATTGTTACTAAATTTAATTTGTTTTTTTGTTTTTTTTTATATTCATAATCTGGAATGCTTAATCCATAGCGAAGTGAAACAAAAATAAAAAATAAAAATTATTTCCAATCTTACTGCCTTTTGTACAATTTTGTTCACTATTTTAATGTCAAGACAAATGGATGCGTTGGTTAGGCGTGGATGTGCGGGTGGTGTAATGATAGCGGCCCGGAATAAGAACTCTGAGAGCTGAGTTCGAATACCAGTCAGACTCGTTACATTCAATTTTGCCCAGATACACTTAAGAAAAGTATGAATCCATTTCCTCCCCCATATATGGGATAAATAGTAGAACTTGTACAACTCTGCTCAAAATTTTAATTTCAGGACGAATGGATTCGTTTTCACAGTCTTTCTGCATGCCGTCATTGTATTTGCGATGGCCTTAAAGCAAAAAAAAAAAATTTAAATCTCTTATAACTGCTGGGTAACCTTGATATATTTGGGATGGATATTAGAATAACCCAGTACTTATACTGGCAGCAAATCCCCTGCAAACGGAGAGAAAATGAATTCAGTAAATATAAAAATTTAGAAAGGTGTGTAAGACAAGGATGTGTCTTCTCACCGGACCTATTTCACCTATACAGTGAGATGATTCTGAAGGAATTTGAAGTCATAACAGGATTCATTATTGGCGGCCACAATCTTAACAATGGAGATAGCACAATGCTGATATCAGACACAGAAAGGAAACTACACGAATTCCTACAGAAGACAGTGAAGGAAAGCGAGAAGAAAGGACTAAACATCAATTAAAAGGTGACAGAATCCGTGGTTGTCAGCAAAAGGGACAGCCCAAATTACAAATCAGGGATGCCAAACGCAGTCCAAGAGGATGAAAAGTGTGACACTGAAATTCGAAGGCGCATTGGGATAGCGAAAGTATTAAGAAACAGGAGAATTTCGTTAGAAACAAAGGAAAAGGCACATTGGGATAGCGAAAGATGCCTTCCAAAAGCTAAGCAAAGTATTAAGAAACAGGAGAATTTCGTTAGAAACAAAGGAAAAGGTACATTGGGATAGCGAAAGAAGCCTTCCAAAAGCTAAACAGAGTATTCAGAAACAGGAGAATTTCGTTAGAAACAAAGGAAAAGGCCTATTGGGATAGCGAAAGATGCCTTCCAAAAGCTAAGCAAAGTATTAAGAAACAGGAGAATTTCATTAGAAACAAAGGAAAGGCCTATTGGGATAGAAACAGGAGAATTTCATTAGAAAGATGCCTTCCAAAAAGCTAAGCAAAGTATTAAGAAACAGGAGAATTTCATTAGAAACAAAGGAAAATGCCTATTGGGATAGCGAAAGATGCCTTCCAAAAGCTAAGCAAAGTATTAAGAAACAGGAGAATTTCGTTAGAAACAAAGGAAAAGGCCTATTGGGATAGCGAAAGATGCTATCCAAAAGCTAAGCAAAGTATTAAGAAACAGGAGAATTTCATTAGAAACAAAGGAAAAGGCATATTGGGATAGCGAAAGTCGCCTTCCAAAAGCTAAGCAAAGTATTAAGAAACAGGAGAATTTCGTTAGAAACAAAGGAAAAGGTACATTGGGATAGCGAAAGAAGCCTTCCAAAAGCTAAACAGAGTATTAAGAAACAGGAGAATTTCGTTAGAAACAAAGGAAAAGTCCCATTGGGATAGCGAAAGATGCCTTCCAAAAGCTAAGCAAAGTATTAAGAAACAGGAGAATTTCATTAGAAACAAAGGAAAAGGCCTATTGGGATAGCGAAAGATGCCTTCCAAAAGCTAAGCAAAGTATTAAGAAACAGGAGAATTTCATTAGAAACAAAGGAAAAGGCATATTGGGATAGCGAAAGATGCCTTCCAAAAGCTAAGCAAAGTATTAAGAAACAGGAGAATTTCGTTAGAAACAAAGGAAAAGGTACATTGGGATAGCGAAAGAAGCCTTCCAAAAGCTAAACAGAGTATTAAGAAACAGGAGAATTTCGTTAGAAACAAAGGAAAAGTCCCATTGGGATAGCGAAAGATGCCTTCCAAAAGCTAAGCAAAGTATTAAGAAACAGGAGAATTTCATTAGAAACAAAGGAAAAGGCATATTGGGATAGCGAAAGTTGCCTTCCAAAAAAAGCTAAGCAAAGTATTAAGGAAACAGGAGAATTTCGTTAGAAACAAAGGAAAAGGTACATTGGGATAGCGAAAGAAGCCTTCCAAAAGCTAAACAGAGTATTAAGAAACAGGAAACAAAGGAAAAGGCCCATTCGTTAGAAACAAATGGAAAAAGGAGAATCCCAAAGGAAAAGGCCTTGGGATAGCGAAAGATGCCTTCCAAAAGCTAAGCAAAAGTATTAAGAAACAGGAGAATTTCGTTAGAAACAAAGGAAAAGGTACATTGGGATAGCGAAAGATGCCTTCCAAAAGCTAAGCAAAGTATTAAGAAACAGGAGAATTTCGTTAGAAACAAAGGAAAAGGTACATTGGGATAGCGAAAGATGCCTTCCAAAAGCTAAGCAAAGTATTAAGAAACAGGAGAATTTCATTAGAAACAAAGGAAAAGGCCTATTGGGATAACGAAAGATGCCTTCCAAAAGCTAAGCAAAGTATTAAGAAACAGGAGAATTTCGTTAGAAACAAAGGAAAAGGCCTATTGGGATAGCGAAAGATACCTTCCAAAAGCTAAGCAAAGTATTAAGAAACAGGAGAATTTCGTTAGAAACAAAGGAAAAGGCCTATTAAGATACAGGAGAATTTCGTTAGAAACAAAGGAAAAGGTATGCTATCCAAAAGCTAAGCAAAGTATTAAGAAACAGGAGAATTTCGTTAGAAACAAAGGAAAAGGTACATTGGGATAGCGAAAGATGCCTTCCAAAAGCTAAGCAAAGTATTAAGAAACAGGAGAATTTCGTTAGAAACAAAGGAAAAGGTACATTGGGATAGAAAAGATGCCTTCAAAACCTAAGCAAAGTATTAAGAAACAGGAAATTTCATTAGAAAAAAGGAAAAGGCCTATTGGGATAACGAAAGATGCCTTCCAAAAAGCTAAGCAAAGTATTAAGAAACAGGAGAATTTCGTTAGAAACAAAGGAAAAGGCCTATTGGGATAGGAAAGATGCCTTCCAAAAAGCTAAGCAAATTAAGAATTAAGAAACAGGAGAATTTCGTTAGAAACAAAGGAAAAGGTAAATTTGGATAGCGAAAAGATGCCTTCCAAAAGCTAAGCAAAATATTAAGAAACAGGAGAATTTCGTTAGAAACAAAGGAAAAGGCCTATTGGGATAGCGAAAGATGCCTTCCAAAAGCTAAGCAAAGTATTAAGAAACAGGAGAATTTCGTTAGAAACAAAGGAAAAGGCACATTGGGATAGCGAAAGATGCCTTCCAAAAGCTAAGCAAAGTATTAAGAAACAGGAGAATTTCGTTAGAAACAAAGGAAAAGGCACATTGGGATAGCGAAAGATGCCTTCCAAAAGCTAAGCAAAGTATTAAGAAACAGGAGAATTTCATTAGAAACAAAGGAAAAGGCCTATTGGGATAGCGAAAGATGCCTTCCAAAAGCTAAGCAAAGTATTAAGAAACAGGAGAATTTCGTTAGAAACAAAGGAAAAGGCCTATTGGGATAGCGAAAGATGCCTTCCAAAAGCTAAGCAAAGTATTAAGAAACAGGAGAATTTCGTTAGAAACAAAGGAAAAGGTACATTGGGATAGCGAAAGATGCCTTCCAAAAGCTAAGCAAAGTATTAAGAAACAGGAGAATTTCATTAGAAACAAAGGAAAAGGCCTATTGGGATAGCGAAAGATGCCTTCCAAAAGCTAAGCAAAGTATTAAGAAACAGGAGAATTTCGTTAGAAACAAAGGAAAAGGCCTATTGGGATAGCGAAAGATGCCTTCCAAAAGCTAACCAAAGTATTAAGAAACAGGAGAATTTCGTTAGAAACAAAGGAAAAGGTACATTGGGATAGCGAAAGATGCCTTCCAAAAGCTAAGCAAAGTATTAAGAAACAGGAGAATTTCATTAGAAACAAAGGAAAAGGCATATTGGGATAGCGAAAGAAGCCTTCCAAAAGCTAAGCAAAGTATTAAGAAACAGGAGAATTTCATTAGAAACAAAGGAAAAGGTACATTGGGATAGCGAAAGATGCCTTCCAAAAGCTAAGCAAAGTATTAAGAAACAGGAAAATTTCGTTGCAAACAAAGGAAAAGGCACGTTGGGATAGCGAAAAATGCCTTCCAAAAGCTAAGCAAAGTATTAAGAAACAGAAAAACTTCGTTAGAAACAAAGGAAAAGGCATATTGGAATAGCGAAAGATGCCTTCCAGAAGCTAAACAAAATATTAAGAAGCAGAAAAACTTCGTTAGAAACAAAAGAACAGAGCACATTGGTATAGCGAAAGATGCCTTCCGAAATCTAAGCAAAGAAATAAGTGTTTTCATTGGAAACAAAGAATGTTGCACTAAACTGTTACGTAATATCAGTCTTTTATATGGCAGTGAAATTGTTGGATAATTTCCTCACAGTTGAAGAAGAGACTTGAAGCAACAGAAAAGTGATTCTACAGAAGGATGCTGAGAATATTATGGACCGAGCATGTGAGCAAGAACGAGTTTTACAGAAAATGGAAACAAAAAGGATAGTTATACTTGGAGTTTGGAAAATTGGACACTCACATAACAGTTTAAAAGCAAGAGGACAAATGTATAACCTACCTACTTGAGTAAATGGTTTGGGAAACAAGGTTTAGGAGAGATAAAAAACGACACAAAGCTACAAAGGATTGAACGTACACAGCACATAGAAGAAAATTATTGTTATTTGTTGTGGAGTAGCTGAACACCCCCACAAGATGAATTGATCTTATACTATTTAAACAACACTCTCTCTTATTGAGCGGGAAGAGTTAACGATTACAGTTAATCCTGCCTGTCAACTCTCTGCCTCTGGGCGTAGATATACCCAGACGAGGCTATACTGAAGGGCAGAGTCTCGTCTATGGAGATAGACATCTACCCGGCCCCGTGTACACGGGGTCTACTGGCAATGTTTCCCCGTGCGTACGGGCTCGGAACGCCCCACGTAAAAATAACCGGCCTTGTGTCACATCCCGCTTTTTGGGGAGTTCTCGAGCAAATACCGAATAGTTAACGATTAACTGTTAATGCATTAATCTGTATTCTCAACCGTATACCATATTATTCTCCGAAATAAACTACTTATTTTCTATATGTGTGTCAACCTTTCCTATTTAGGACATTATTATTAAATATGACATTTGGTGAAATGTTGGACGAATCTGGACGTAAGTTTACTGTGGATGATCGAGCGATGAAAGTACTTTCTATACACTGCCGTGTTCTTAAATTTTCTCATATGGCGACCCATGATCGCCAACGTCCTGAAAAGCCACTGAACACAGAAGATGTAGAAAGTTGTAACTGTTCATTCGTTCTGCGTTGTAAGAAAACTCTGCCCACGCAGTACATATGTTTGCCCCGTCCCTAGGGCTTACTCTTTAAGGAGCTACAGAGTTCGTGTATGTCTAACAGCAGCTGGGCCTTAGAGAAACATGTCGTGTTCTGGGGCGTTATGTTATGATTGGGGGGGGGAGATCAGTGTAATGAATACAATGCCGTCTTTTCTTGTATATTTTGTTACATAGCTTCTAAGCACACGAAATCTTACAAAAATGAGACAAGTCTAAAAGAAAAATGTCAAATGGAAATTGAAATTTACTTTTTCTTCTTCTTCTTCTTCTTTTATGTGCCGTGTTTATCCACGCTATAGGCGATCATGGCTCTCCACAATTTCCTGTCCTTTGTAGCTCTTAATAAATTTTGTCTTTTCGCTATCTATCCTAATTCCAGTTCTGCCAAAAATTCGCATAAGCTAATTTATCTTCTTTTGTGTGCCGTGTCCGTTCAGGGAGTAGGTGATCATGGCCCTCCACAATTTCCTGTCTTTGTAGCTCTTAGCAAATTTGTCTTTTCGCTATCTATCCTAATCCCAGTTCTGCCAAAACTTCGCATAACTTAATTCTTCTTCTTTTGTGCGCCGTGTCCGTTCAGGGAGTAGGCGATCATGGCCCTCCACAATTTCCTGTCCATTGTAGCTCTTAGTAAATTTTGTCTTTTCGCCATCTATCCTAATCCCAGTTCTGCCAAAAATTCGCATAAGCTAATTCTTCTTCTTCCTCTTCTTCTGTAGTCGCTCATGGCCCTCCACAATTTCCTCACCTTTGTCGCTCTTAGTAAATGTTGGCCTTTCACTACCTTTCCTAGTCCTTATTTACTCAACCTTTTACAGAAGGTCATTCTTCTTCTATGTGCTGTGTTAGTTCTGGACATTGGCGATCATGGCTCTCCACAATTTCTCGACCTTTGTAACTCCTAATAATGTTTTTTTTTTGTTATCTCTCCCAAATCCTTTTCTACCTTCCATTTACACAAGCTCATTCTTATTTTTTTAAGTGCCGTGTCCCTTCAGGACGTTGGTGATCATGGCTCTCCACAGTTTCCTGTCATTTGTAGCCCTTAGTGAATTTTGTCTTTTCACTATCTTTCCTCGTCCATATTCTGCAATTTACACAAGCCCGCTAGCTGGGTTATTTGTTGCATTCTTCCGTCCTTGTTGCCCTTAATATGCCCTGTGAGTTTCAAGTTTCCCAAACCCTCTTTTCTCATTATTTGCCCTAGAAATTTTAACTTGTCTCCTTTTGGTGTTAAGGATAATATCCGTTTTGATTGCATTTGTTCTAAAACTCAATCATTGCTCACATGTTCGGTCTATGACATTCTCAGCATCCTTCTGCAGAATCATATATCTGTTACGTCAAGTCACTTTTTCATCTGTGACGATTTTGTCCAGCATTCACTGCCGTATAGGAGGGCTGATATTAAATAATAGTTCAGTATTATTTTCTTCTATTCTAGCGACATTTTCCTGTTTCTTAATATTGCACACTATTTACATTAATCGGACTATTGTCCTCATCTTTATCGCCATGTTTATCACAACGTTTCAGCCGTTGTACGCTCCGAACTTCTTCAGGTGGTTGGAATGTCGAACTGAACCCTTTATTTCGCTCACTGGGGTAGACTTTTCTAGTTCCATGTGCCATGTTTAATAGTTATCAGTTATCATTTATCTCCTGTTAATACCCCTCTCCAATTTCTCCACTGCCTTAACCGGGTATTGAACTCACACTCTGGGTCCTGTCACTGGATCTAACTAACACTTTTATCCCCTGTGCTATGCGTCCTTGGGGACATCGGCCGAAACGTGATGATAAACATAGCGACAAAGATTAGGAAAATAGTCCGAATAATGTAAATAGCGTACATAATACCTCATCTCAGAAATATAGACCGATACTGAAAGGCCGAAACGTTGTAATAAATATGGCGACAAAGATGAGGACAAAAGTCCGAATAATGTAAATAATATACATAATATCTCATCTCAGAAATATTGACAGATACTGAAAGGCCTAAACGTTGTAATAAATATGGCGACAAAGATGAGGACAATAGTAAAATAATGTAAATAGTGTACATAATACCTCATCTCAGAAATATACACAGATACTGAAGGGCCGAAACGTTGTAATAAATATGGCGACAAATATGAGAACAATAGTCCGAATAATATAAATAGTGTACATAATACCTCATCTCAGAAATAGAGACAGATACTGAAATGCCGAAACGTTATAATAAATATGGCGACAAAGATGAGGACAATAGTCCGAATAATGTAAATAGTATACATAATATCTCATCTCAGAAATATACACAGATACTGAAGGGCCGAAACGTTGTAATAAATATGGCGACAAATATGAGGACAATAGTCCGAATAATATAAATAGTGTACATAATACCTCATTTCAGAAATATAGACAGATACTGAAAGACCGAAACGTTGTAATAAATATGGCGACAACGATGAGGACAATAGTCCGAATAATATAAATAGTGTAGATAATACCTCATCCCGGAATTATAGACAGATTCTTAATATTGTGTTATATTAAGAAATAACTCGCCTCCAAAAACGCCTTATAATTATATACCAGCCGAATATATATAAATATATATTGGTTTGGTGTAACATAACAATTCAACAATAACATTTTTAAATTATTATTCCGGAGCGTATGATTACCGACACGCATTTTTATAACCTAAAAATAAAATAATATTTTTATTTAAAAAAAGTAAACAAAACAAAGAATTTTTTATTAATTAAATAAATCGCCTACAAAATGCCTGATAATTATGCACCAACACAATATTTTGCTTAGCTTCTGGAAGACATCTTTCGCTATCCCAGTGTACCTTTTCCTTTGTTGCTAACAAAATTCTCCTGTTTCTTAATACTTTGCTTAGCTTTAGGAAGGCATCTTTCGCTATCCCAATGGGCTTTTTCCTTTGTTTCTAACGAAATTCTACTGTTTCCTAATACTTTGCTTAGCTTTAGAAAGGCATCTTTCGCTATCCCAATGGGCCTTTTCCTTTGCTTCTAACGAAATTCTACTGTTTCCTAATACTTTGCTTAGCATTTGGAAGGCATCTTTCGCTATCCCAATGTACCTTTTCCTTTGTTTCTAACGAAATTCTCCTGTTTCTTAATACTTTTTTTCAATTTTATCGACTGCCCAATATTGTAGGGTCATTTGTACACCGTCTGTGAAATAAAGAATACAATGACGCAATTCACTCTGCCAGAAATTTGGAATGCGTATGCGGTACTCCTTGGCCTTCGCACCGGAAGCAGCAATACGAACATTTCAGAGTGTATGGGCGTCAATCTGAGGATGCGGAAGATTCGGAAAGAGTTGGATCACTCTAATAGGTGTTTGGAGCGATCACGAGTGATGGCGAATTTATGCCTCCATTCATCTTCCTACAAGGCCTCAGACTCAACACAAAGGCCTACTTCAAGTGCTTTGAGGAGATAGTGCTGGACGAGGTGAAGAAAATTATTGTTGTTTGTTGTGGAGTAGCTGAGCACCCCCACAAGATGAACTGGTCTAAGACTATTTAAACAGCACTCTCTCTTGCTGAGCGGGAATAGTTAACGATTACAGTTAACTCTGCCTGTCGGCTCCCTGCCTCTAGGTGGGGAGGAACCCAGACGATGCTATGTCGAAGGGCAGTGTCTCGTCTGGGATGGTAGACAGCTACCCGGCCCCGTGTATACGGGGTCTACGGGCAATGATTGGTGGAAGACCCTATACTCAGTCAAAGGTGTCGGAAATTTTGTGCAACCACATCAGCCCTTACATTTGGCCACCTAACTCCCCAGACTGCAATCCCCTTGATTATTATGTGTAGGGCACAGTTGAGCTATAGACGAACACGACCCTTTTTAAGACCAAAGGTAAACTAAAAGCAAAGCTTAAAAATGGAAACCGTCCAGAAGATTCCGAAGTTGTCTGGAGGCCGTGACTGGGGCCAATGGCGATTTTATTAAATAAATTTATTCTTTATTATTTCAAGATATTTTGTGTAATGTTGGTAAATATGTCTGTTAAAATGTGATGTCAGTGTTAATTTCATTTTTGCGTCATTTAGACGACAATTTATCCATCGCATCCAGTATATCTGTTAAAATGTGATGTCAGTGTTAATTTCATTTTTGCGTCATTTAGACGACGATTTATCCATCGCAACTAGTATATCTTTTAAAATGTGGTCAGTGTTAGTTTCATTTTTGTGTCATTTAGACGACGATTTATCCATCGCACCCAGTATTTCTGTTAGAATGTGATGTAGGCGTCATTTTCATTCTTGTCTAATTTAGACAATTTATCCATCGCAATCTATACGCTCCCTTTCGTGGGTTAAGTTAAGAAAAGGAATTTGATAGCTGCTGCTGCTGATTAATGCAAAGCACGTTGTTAAGAATTGAGACCTGTGGTAGCCGGTAATGCTTATATCTCGTATATAATGTGTTAAAATTTCACTTTCTCCGTGCTGTACGCTGATGGCCTAGAAGTGAGAGTTTCCGATTGGTGCTAAATCGGTCGGGTTCCGACCCCGGCTTGAAGCAATCGCATATCTAACCACACTGATGAACTGTGATACAACCTGTCTGTGGATGATTATATATATATATAAATTTATATATATATATATATATATATATATATATATATATATTAAAGACATATATATATATATATATTAAAGACATTTTTATGTTTAACGTTCTTTTTATAGATACAAGTATTTAAGTAAAAGCTCTGTTTGTAATAAACAGTATTAAATAACATTTACCGGCCTGAATGTCCGAGAAATTTTCATAGAAAATATTCGTCCTTTGACAGGATTCGAACCTGCATCCTATAAATTGTTGGACTTTTTATATATATATATATATATATATATATATATATATATATATATATATATATATATATATATATATATATATATATATATATATATATATATATAAATTTTTACAAAATCACTCACTGCCATGAATAGACAAAATTAGTTTTATTATTACCACTCATGATAATAAAAAGTAAAAATGAAAAAAGGCTAGCTAACAGGTTTCGAACCTCGCTCAACAGAGCTAAATCAAGGTAAATTATATAATAAGAAAGAAAGAACAATGGACGAAAATGGTGGGAAAAGGGAAAAAAAAGGGAAAAGGGAAAAAAAACACCAATAAGCTTCGACCATTGTTCTTTTTTCTTATTATTCTATAATTTACTCTATTTACCTCGAGTTAGCTCTTCTGAAGCTGCAAAATACTTAAAAAAAGACAGCAAAGACGAATGCAACCGACCAGGTACAGAAGCGATGGCAAGATAAACCGCTTCATGGCCAATACTCTGCCCGTACCAAACAAGCTGACGTAGACAAAACCCGTACCCATCAGTGGCTATATAATGCAGAGTTGAAAGCCGAAACTGAAAGTTTTACCCTTGCTGCACAGGACCAATGCTTGTTAACTAGAAATTATCAAGCACATGTACTAAAATATTGTGTCAGCCCAAAATGCAGATTACGTGTTATTAATATCCAGAAACGATTGATCATCTTGTATCAGGTTGCACGATATTGGCACCCACTGAATATAAAACCCGGCATGACAGAGTGGGCCAATATCTGCACTGGAAAATCTGAAACTTCTACGGGAAGGAAACTGAAAGAAAAATGGTATGAACACCACCCAGACCCGGTTACGGAGATAGGACCTGTTATAATTCTATGGGACTACACAATACACACTGACAGAACAATCAAAGCCAATAATAATAATAATAATAATAATAATAATAGCACCCACTGAATAAAAAACTCAGCATAACAGAGTGGGTGAATATTTGCATTGGAAAATATGCAACTTTTACTGGAAGGAAACTGAAAGAAACTGGTATGAACATCACCCAGACCCGTTTACAGAGATAGGACCTGCAACAGTTTTATGAGATTTTACAAGACACACAGACAGAAGAATCAAAACTAATCACCCAGACATCGTGAATCAAAGACCACAAGAACAGAATATGCCTTTTTAATGGCATGGAAAGTCCCTGTAGATTTTAATGTATCTATGAAGATCTTCAAAAAAATTATCAAAATATAAGGATCTTGGAGTGGAAATTTCGAAAATGCAGCACATGAGGATATCAATAATTCTAGTTGTAGTTGGAGCCCTCGGATTGAATGGAAAAGGTTCCGATAGATTCATTGAAGGGATTCCTGGAAGCCTATGCTTTAAAGAAATAAAAAAAAATTGTACTCACAAGTAGAGTTCACACATTACGAAGAGCAAAATGTGTGTGATCTTAGGTTTTTATTTCGTTTTTTGAGATATTTTTTATTTTTTTTACAAAAATAGAACAACGAAACAAAAACCCAAGGAAATATAATAATAATAATAATAATAATTCTATATTTTTGACACACTAACCAATGTATATAAAAGCATGCCATATAAGAGACGTCATGATAAGGTATGCTTCTATGGACATTGGTCCTTGTGTCGAAAGTATGGATACCAAATTGCAGAAAATTTGCTACGAGCATGTTCCTTTGTAGAACAATTGATGAAGTTGGAAAGCCTCCATTATTCTGGGACTATGATTATTCTGGTAATACACCATCGATGTCCGAATAGAATTCTGATAAATAAACAGTCATATTATTGATCTTGCTATACCAAATGACACAAATATGGTTGAGAACATTACAAACAACTTTGATTTTAAAGTTAAGATAGGTTTGCATGGAAAGAAGGAGGCGAATGTTAATGTGATTCCAGTGCTGATTTGCGCACTGGGATCAATCCCATTAAATCTTTCCGTCTTCCTTGATCAGCTGGAGACACCGTAGCATCTTGAAGTCATTCAAATATTGTCACTTTTGGGCAATGACCCATATTTTGAGCAATGTCTTGTCTCTCTGTTTGATTGATTGGTTTGTTGATGAAGGGAAGGACAAGCACAGGAATAATATTTTGAACACAATTTTATGGCTTCAACTAAATATATACTATAAATAGGTATTGTTGGTTGATTGATTTTGTTTAGCCGTATATCAACCTCTATGGGTTATTTAATGCCGAAATCTAAATATTTTGAACACAATTTTATCGCTTCAACTAAATATATACTATAAATAGGTATTGTTGGTTGGTTGATTTTGTTTAGAGGCATATCAACCTCTATGGGTTATTTAATACCGAAATCTAAATATTTTGAACACAATTTTATCACTTCAACTAAATATATACTATAAATAGGTATTGTTGTTTGGTTGATTTTGTTTAGAGGCATATCAACCTCTATGGGTTATTTAATGCCGAAATCTAAATATTTTGAACACAAATTTATCACTTCAACTAAATATATACTATAAATAGGTATTGTTGGTTGGTTGATTTTGTTTAGAGGCATATCAACCTCTATGGGTTATTTAATGCCGAAATCTAAATATTTTGAACACAATTTTATCACTTCAACTAAATATATACTATAAATAGGTATTGTTGGTTGATTGATTTTGTTTAGAGGCATATCAACTCCTCTAAGGGTTATTTAATGCCGAAATCTAAATATTTTGAACACAATTTTATGGATTCAACTAAATATATACTATAAATAGGTATTGTTGGTTGGTTGATTTTGTTTAGCGGCATATCAACACCTCTATGGGTTATTTAATGCCGAAATCTAAATATTTTGAACGCAAATGAATGCCTTCAGCTACAGATAAAATTTATCGTTGGTCATTTTGCTATAAAATTGTAATGTTGGTAATGTTAGTATAAATAGATATTGTTGGTAATTTGTTTATATAAAAATAATTAATGGTATTTCTACAATAAAAATGTATTTTTATACTTTCATAATGTTTTATATTTGTTTGGGGGATCACTATTTACCCATAGCTGGGACCCTAACAGGTGCTACGATCCATAAATATAATACGATGATAAGAAGAACTGTGAAAGCAGCCTACCAAGAAATAATTGTCAGTTATACACAAGGTGCAATGAATAAGCCGTCGCCATTTTAATTTCGCGCATGCGTGTTTCTTGTTTTTTTATTTTGTGGACTGCACAGTATAGTAGGGTCAGTTGGGCACCCTCTGCGACAAAAAGAGAGAGCACCATGACACAATTCACTCTACCAGAAATTTGGAAACGACATGCTGTACTGCTCGGCATTCGCACCGGAAGCTACAATATTAACATTTCAGAGATTTGGGTTCCAATCTGAGGACAATACAATCAATTTGGAAAAGGTTGGATGATCCAATGAGCATCATGGTATTTGGAGTGATCACTAGGGATGGCGGATGTCATGCCTTCATTCATCTTCCCACATGGCCTCAGACTCAATACCTACATTACATTCAGTGCCTTGAGGAGGTAGTGCTGCTCTCAGTCAAGAGGCTGGCTGCTGGAAAACTCTTTGTTTGACGGCAGGACTCTGCACCATGTCACAGAAGCAGAAGAACCTATTCTTGGCTGTCAGACAATTTTTGCAGTTGAGAAAAAGACCAGCAAAACTTCTTGTAACACCAAAGATGAAATGAAAGCAAGGATTATGGCAGCATTCACCAACTTAAACAAGGAAACCATCTAAAAGATTTGCAGAAGATTATGAAGTCGTCTGGAGTCCATAGTTGAAGCCAATGACGATTTTATTGAATAAATTTACTCTTTAATATCTCAAGATATTTTTGTATAATTTTGGTAAGTATATCTGTTAAAATGAGATGTCAGTGTTATTTTCATTTTTGCGTAATTTAAATGACATTTATACATCGTAATGTTATATATATATATATATATATATATATATATATATATATATATATATATATATATAGAGAGAGAGAGAGAGAGAGAGAGAGAGATAGACATGAACATACTAAGACAGACAAACAGATAGCTAGATAGAAAAAGACCAGCAAAACTCCTTATAACACCAAAGATGAACTGAAGTCAAGGATAATGCCAGCATTGACCAACTTAAGCAAAGAGACCATCCAGAAGAGTTGCAGGAGATTCCAAAGTAATCTAGAGGTTGGGGTTGAAGCCAATGGTGATTTTATTGAATAAATTTACTCTTTAGTATTTCAAGATATTTTTGCGTAATTTTGGTAACAGATATATATCTGTTAACATTCGATGTCAGTGTTATTTTCCTTCTTGAGTCATTTAGACGACAATTTATCCATCGCAGCTTGTTTATCTGTTAAAATGAGATGTCAGTGTTATTTTCAAATTTATCCATTGCACCTAGTATATCTGTTAAAATGAGATGTCAGTGTCATTTTCATTTTGACGACAATTTATCCATTGCACCCAGTATATCTGCTAAAATGAGATGTCAGTGTTATCTTCATTTTTGCATCATTTAGACGACAATTTATCCATCGCAACCTGTAAATCGGTTAAAATGAGATGTCAGCGTTATTTTCATTTTTGAGCCATTTGGACGACAATTTATCCATCGCACCCTGT
>CAHIKZ030000313.1:2742500-2830000 GCA_903632075.3 Acanthosepion pharaonis | reverse complement strand
AATACTTTTCTGAAACTTTATTTGAGAAATATGAGCTGATTTAAATTATAATTAATCTGATTTGAAACAAATCTTATTTACTTTAAGTTGAAAATAACAGAAAAATTGTTTTTTTTTTAAACAGTAGAGGTGATTTCGTGTTTTTCATCGCTCGTAAATCATTTAACAAGTGCTACTTAAGGTGTTGACGGTTTTATTGTTGTTCTACGGAGATTTTATCTGTTAAGACATAATTTAAGAAAATGACGGTTGAACGCCTTTTTTATATAATTTTTATTTATTTAATAATCTTTAAAAGTTGGTAAATATTCTCCGTAATCTAATCTGGAGGCATGGTGGAGTAATGGATAGCGGTTCGGATTGAGGATGCGGAGAGCTGTGCTCGAATTCCAGTCGAATCCATTGACTTCACTTACGTGCTAATACGCTTGGAAAAGGTATGAATCCTCTTCTCCTCCTCCTTCTCCCAGCTATGGGCAAATAGCGGAACAGACCGGGTTCTATGGCCTCAAATGGCAACTGGCCTACCGCAGAAAGAAATGGCAACCTACTGCGGGAAAAAAATCTGCCTCGTTATGTATCGAAAGATATATGATCGCCTAAGGACTTATCACGCATGGCACATAACTGACTGAATCTAATTTTAGGAATGTTGACTTTAAATTTACTATAGTCATCGCTCTTAATTTTCTGATAATGCCGTGTATGGTCGACCAACAGTTACGTAACATTTTATATACATAACACGTTACGTAATATTTTATATACATAAAAAAATTTAAAATTATTTTTAAAATCTCTTTGCAAAAAAGCTTTTTAATTTTTTATTAATAAATATAGTTTTTACTTACTAACAATATTACCTAACCGAATGAGCGTGATGCAGAATTTTAAAAGATTTAAATTATTGTAATTAAAATTTTTAAAAAATGAAAATAATTCTTGTAAAAATTCATTATTCATCAATGCTTTTTCTTAAGACATGAGTGTCCTTAATAAATGCTATTTATAAAACTAATTGAAAACTTTTCTAATGTCAGTTTTATTTGTATTTTATTTTAGGATTTTCGTGCAGATTTTCGTGAAATGAGTCGTAGTTTGAAAAAAAAATGTGATTAACAACCTCCAAGATGTTCGGCTTTTAATTAATAAAAATATTTTCGTATGAAAATTCAGTTTCTCGAAGTTTCAAGAAATTAAGTGTGGGGGAGTAAAATATAAAAGAATTAAATAATTTAATTCATTTCTGAATAAGACCTAAAAAATTAAATTATAATCCGACAATTATTTGATTTTTGCAAGAATTTCAAATCAATTATTTTTTTTCACCGGGAAAAAAAGTGCCTGATTAGGGGTGGAAGCTATGGGGAAATAGTTAATCCCCAAACTATAATCAAAACACTATGAATGTATGAAAACAGATTTTCATGGTAAAAATACCTGCAATATATTTGTGGAGAAAAAATATTAACAGCAATACATTTAACTCTCGACAAAATCCCTCTTCATAAAAATACGTCAATGAAGCCTAATCTACAAAGTTATTTCTTACAAAGAATACATATTCATACGAATCTATCCTAAAAAATCTTGTCGGCATTAAATAACCCACTGAGGTGTTGATATGCCGTAAAACAAAATAAACCAAACCAATCTAAATCAAAGAATACATATTCTATTCATACGAATCTATCCTAAAAATCTTGTCGACATTAAATAACCCACTGAGGTGTTGATATGCCGTAAAACAAAATAAACCAAACCAATCTAAACCAAAGAATACATATTCTATTCATACGAATCTATCCTAAAAATCTTGTCGACATTAAATAACCCACTGAGGTGTTGATATGCCGTAAAACAAAATAAACCAAACCAATCTAAACCAAAGATTACATATTCTATTCATATTCTATTTGTCATTAAATAACGAATCAAAATAAATCAAAAATGTTGTCGACATTAAATCCTAACCCACTGAGGTGTTGATATGCCGTAAAACAAAAATAAACCAAACCAATCTAAACCAAAGATTACATATTCTATTCATACGAATCTATCCTAAAAATGTTGTCGGCATTAAATAACCCATTGAGGTTGATATGCCGTTAAAAATCAAAAAATAAACCAAAGAATACATATTCATTCATATAAACCCAAGAAGGTTGATATGCCGTTAAACAAAATAAACCAAACCAATTCTATTCATTCATAAATCTATCCTAAAAATCTTGTCGGCATAAAATAACCCATTGAGGTGTTGATATGCCATAAAACAAAATAAACGAATGCACCAATCAGCAGGTTCAGTTTTCGACTTGGTTATTTTAATTGCTTCCCATTGTTCTGCTTCGGTGTCATATGCTTTTCGACTTTCATTTAATTTCATTTTCACAATTGACCATAGATTTTCGATTGGATTCAGACTGGCACGTAACGGTATCCATTCCATTAACTTCTTTCCTGTAAACATTTTATGTTCAAAAAATTCACAGGTAACCCATATACGAGAAGGAGCATTGTCGTGCATAAATAAATGCTTAACTTTGAAACAATCAAAGAAAATCTTGTTCATAAAATCAAAATAGTTAGCACTGTACAGTTTAAGTCCTTCATCGATTTTGAATTGTCGAATTATTGTTTGTTCGACAGTTCCAGCCCATATCATCACATTACCGCCTCTTTGATGCCTACCTTTAGCACTAGATACGTCTGCATTGGATAAAATCCATTATTGGCCTATCCATCAGGGCCATCGAGTGTCACCCGGGATCCATCCGTGAAAATTACTTTAGAAAAGTCAATCATTTTGACGCTTAGAAATATTTGCTTTTCCGAGAAGAGTTTAACGAGGAGATTTCTTGATATATTTTTGAACTATTCTACACGTTTTCTCCTTCTTGACTTCCTCCATCCTGTTCAAAGATCCCTAGCTTTAGTTTAGGTTTCCCCCCTCTAGAAGACAAGTCCACTTCCTTTGCTTCTAGTTCTCAATAGAGTTATAATTTCAACGGCCCTCTTTATAATTCGATGATCCATTGTTATCTCCAATGTGGACCATTTCCTCACGCAATAACTTTTCGGTTTTTCACCATTTGTTAGATGCTTCATCCATGTTTCAACATAAAGGAAAAAAGAAAAATAGTTTTGATTACGTTTCACAGGCCTTAATCTAATATTAGTTAAATCTAGTTAAAAACTTCGGTTAGTTCATTTTTGCAAATTTTAAATATCTGAAAATATAACCGTTAATCATAGCTGGGAATTTAGTTATAGATTTTACCAAGGGTAGAAATAGACAAGTTTAAAAAAAACAAAACTTACCAAATATATGGTTCTACACTTTTTGAGTTATTGAAGTTGATGTGATTTACAGAACCTCTCTCTCTCTCTCTCTCTCTCTCTCTATCTATCTATATATATATATATATATATATATATATATATACATATGCATATATATATTATAAATTAATTGATTTAAAATATATATATATATATATATATATACATACGTATATATATACATATTTATAAATATATACATATATATATATATATATATATATATATATATATATATATATATATATATATATATATATATATGTAGCTAATAACCGATACAATGATACAGACATAAGGAAAACCCAGACACCCCTTGTCCAGTTGAAGTAGATTTATATGTAACCATGGAAACGTGATTTTAGCTGTGTCTTTAAAACCCAGTAATTTTAAAAGTTACTCCAAAATTCGCTTGAGGATGAAATGGAACTAATGTCTTTAATTTAATTGCAAAATTAAATTCGAAGCTTTTAGCTTCCATTTTTGAAACATGGTTAGAACTGTGTAACGAAAAAAACGTATTTTAAATCAATTAATTTTCATATTAATGCTCTGTAAGTTTACATTGAGCACTATTTTGTAAAAAAAAAATATCTATAAGAACACCGGATTATATATCTTACTGTTCTTTCTTTTTATTTATATATATATATATATATATATATATATATATATATATATATATATATATATATATATAATATGTAATATAAATTAAATGATTTAAAATATTTAATATATATTTTAAATTAAATGATTTAAAATACGTTTTAAAATATGGTTTATGCTCTGTAAATTTACATTGAGCACTGTTTTGGAAAAATAAAAATATCAATAAGAACACCGTATTATATATCTTACTGTTCTTTTTTATATGTTCTTTTCATTTATATATATATATATATATATATATATATATATATATATATCGATGGTCTTCCTCTGTTACCGCCATTCAATTACTTACTCTTTTTCAGTATTTCTGTTATATATATATATATATATATATATATATATATAGTGGGTGTAACAGCGAAATTGTCCAATTGTTAGATTAAGCTTTGAAATGATTAAAGATATCTTACTGGAATTCTCCGAGATTTTTATAACACTATTGCACTCTAGTTAGAACAATAAGAATGCATTTAGCTCTAAGTTGAAATGATGATCCTTCTTGCTGTTTTAACCTCTTGATCCAGTTTTCCTCTCTACTGTTGCCTCTTTGATAATTTTGATTAGATTTCAGAGGACTTAAAATAATATAAGTTTAATCTGCATAATTAATTTGGTTAATCCATTTTTTGTAAATTTCAAATATTTCAAAATATAACCATTAAAAGTAGCTGAGAATTTAAAGATCTTACCAAAGCCGGAAATGGATTAGTTTAAATTTGACAAATATATTTTTCTGGATTTTTTAAATATTGAAGTTCATGTGATTTACATAATGACTTCAGATGAGCTGTAAATGTGGAAAGGGACGTTATTCCACATGCAGTCAAATTGTCACCTTTTAGACTAGGGATTGTTTCGCTTTATGCAACACTCGACGTCTGATAAATGATTAAAAATTAGAGTTAATGAATAATCCATAGAAATTTTTTTTTTTTTTTTGTGGCGGGGTCAAGAAAATGCTTATTTATTTTTATTTAACCCGTGAAAATTTCAAGGTTTTGCTATGTTAAATTTCTAATTAATTTTAATTAATTCTTCAATTAATGATTGAATAAGCACTTTTATCATCCCTTACTTCTTTAATTTCTTTCTAGACAAATCCCCATCTTACGAACATTTCTCTTAATAATAATGACCCTAAATAATAATAATAATAATAATAATAATAATAATAATAATAACTTGTTTTAACGAATGAAATTTCACGGTTTTTCCATTTAAATTTTCTGGTGAATTTTAATTCTTCAGTTAATGATTAAATAAGCTCTTGTCGAGATTTATGGCAAATAGAAATTCCCCTATCGCATCGTTAAATATTTGAGCTTAACAACTTTAACAAAATATTGCAATAAGAATCATAAATATGAATACTGGCCGTTATTTTAAGAAGTAAGGGGATACAAATGAAAACATCTTAAATTGACGGCTTTTCCATTTCACTCAAACAGCTGTTAAACACGCCTATCTTACCATCTTTCATTCTTTTCCTTACTGAAACCAAGTAGCTTCTTTGATTTGTCTTTTGTCTTCCCACGCGGTGAAAACGGAATAGTCCGTTATTCATGTGGTAGTGGCAAGAGACGTTAAACACGTCTTTCTTTATTTTTTCACTGAAACAAAGTAGCGTCTCTGATATGTCTTTTGACTTTTAACGCCACCAAGACGGAATAGTCCATTATTTATGAGATATTAGCCAGGCGTAACGGTCGTGCGAACTAAGGAAATAACAAAGGGAGGGACAAACATGATTATTATTATTATTATTATTATTATTCCGAAGCCGTCCATCGCAACATAGCATTTTTTATGCATTTTCTTCTTTTATTTCTTCCCCTCCTGTATATTTCTTTTCTGCCTTCTTCTTCTTTTCCTTCTTCCTCTTCCCCTCTCTTCTTCTTCAGTACATATCTTCTCTTCTTCCTTCTTCTATGCTCGTTACTGTAGATTCTTCTCTATAAGTTGTTTCCTTTCACTTACTCCTCTTCCGCCTCCTCCTCTGCCTCCTCCTCCCCCTCCTCCTCTTCTTCACCTTCTTCATCATCATCTCTTTTTCTTCATCTTTTTATACTTCTTCATCCACCATTTCCACCTTCGCCATTTCCCACCTCTCCTCTTTTTCTTTCCTTCCTTCTTCTTCTTCTTCGTCGTCGTCGTCTTCTTTGTTGACCTCGTCCTTAGCCATGTCTTCTTCTTCTTCTTCGTCGTCGTCGTCGTCTTTGACCATCACTTCAAACTTCTTCATCCCTATCCATTTCTTCTTCTTCTTCTTCTTCTTCTTCTTCTATAATCTTATCTTTCTCCTTTGCCTTCTTCTTCTTCTTCTTCTTCTTCTTCTTCTTCTTCTTCTTCTTCTTCTTCTTCTTCTCTCATTAATCTATCATCCATCCTCCTCTTCTCTTTCCCGCTCTTTTCTAATACTTACTGTTTCTCACTTATCAGCTACACGTCTTCGTCTTGTACAAAATTCCCCCGACGTCCTATGCCGACATTCTCCTGCTCAGCAAGAACAAAGACCCTAAAAGATTAACGTCAGCCACTTGGCGTCGTTCGCCTCAAAAGTCTCATTCACCTTGAATCTTTTAATTCAGAAACACCCCAAGTTTAGCGAGCCGGTCCCTTAAGACATATTTAAAATGGATCGTGGGAGAGCAACTTCTAGACGATCAAATAGTTCTTTCCAGACACCGATGGAAACAGGGCTCACTCGACAAAGATAGCTGTTTCTGAACATACCAATAACAATTAAGCACTGAGATCTCTAAATAACTATCTTTATATATATATATATATATATATATATATATATATATATATATATATATATATATCCAGATACCGATATAAACATGGGCTCACTCGACAAAGATAGCTGTTTCTGAACATACCAATAACAATTAAGCACTGAGATCTCTAAATAACTATCTTTTATATATATATATATATATATATATATATAATAAAATATATATAAAAAAAGGCTTAAACACTAATATTCCATGGTCATAATTTATTCCATTGGAATCGTAAATACGATCCAAATCATCAGACCTACAAATTCAAAAATAAAACAGTAATATATGTTTTGCATATGTGCCACTAATATCATCTATATATATATATATAATGGAGTAATTCAACGAGTCTGAAAGAAACCTCAACAGAATGCACTGGACGGCCGTTTCGTCCTATATTTGGGACTCATCAGAAGTGCGCATCCACTACCAAGAATTGAAAGCCAGACAGTTGGGTTATGAAGTAAACGTAATACCAACTGTTCCACAGGGCCTCGGTGACGAAGAGATTGCAAATCAGACTCAATATAGCGCCGCTCGCTCACACATTCCATGGTGGAACTCAACTGAGTTCTCTCTAACCATAGGACTGTGCCCACAGGAGCCACAATTACTATCACCAAGCCGCTCAAACTTGAGCATTAGAAGACCGGTTCAAGCAATGAGATACAAATACATATACAAACATATACAGGCAGGTCCGGGGTTAATGTACTTTATTAAAATTGTTTGCGAAGATGTATTCTCGCCATTTAAATCATTAACTTCTATATCTGTTTTCTGTATGAATGATTGATATATATATATATATATATATATATATATATATATATATATATATATATATATATATATACTTTATTTTAGGATGTTGCATCAAAAACATATAAAAACGCTACAAAAATGCAATCATGTTTCGGTGCGGGTTAACACATCTCATCAGGCGTTAGTAAATAACTGGTGAATAGACAATTTATTTACTAACGGTTGACGAGATGCGTCAATACGCATCGAAACATGGTTGCATCTGTGTAGCGTTTACAGGTTTTGATGTATTATCTTAAAATAAAGACTATGGCTTTATTTTTGTATTGAGCCCTCTTTTAAATTGAATGCTACCAACGTCGGAATTGGATTCTATTCGTTCTCATTTTACATGGATATATATATATATGTGTGTGTTTCCGGCTTCTCTCTTCTCTTTAATATCTATCTATATATATATATATATATATGTGTGTGTGTGTGTGTGTGTGTGTGTGTGTGTGTGTGTGTTTTTCTTTTTTTCTTGTTTTTCTTTTTCTTTGGTCACATGGTATGATTTTTGATTATCGCCTATATATATGCTGTTTCTCTTGCCTCTTTAGCCAGCTTTCTCTGACGATCCGCTTAGGTGAAACCTGGGTAGGTTTGTCTGGCTCACTAGGTTTATATATATATATATATATATATATATATATATATATATATATATCCGGTTTCTCTCTTCTTTTAATATATATATATATATATATATATATATATATATATATATATTTGGTTGGATAGTTGTGAGTTTGTGACCTGGGTTTCACGTTTAGCGATCGTCAGAGTTTGTCTGACGATCGCAAAAGCGTGAAACCCAGGGTCACAAACTCACATCTATCCAACCAAATATGTTAGCTCTATCTCTGATATTGAGCGCTTTCTAATAAGTACCGCACATATAATATATAAATAATTATATATATATATATATATATATATATATATATATATATATATATATACACTTTTCACACACACACACACACATATATATATATATATATATATATATATATATATATATATATATATATATTAAAGAGAAGAGAGAAGACGGAAACGTTTTTTGGTTATTATATGGATTTTTATAAACATATACTATATTTTATTTTCCATATGTTTGTGCTACACGTGTTTCGTGTTTTTTGCGAACTTTATCAGGCGAAGAGTGGTTATTTCTACATATCGTTTAAAGGAATTATTTTTTTCTTATGTTTTCCCATGTTTGATCATCGTCTTTTGTGAAAGAAAACATTGGATTACTATTACAGTGGGTGCTCCTAATGCCATCTAACAGCAAACAATGAACGGTCATTTTGATCAACCCGAAATTAACGAAATCAGACACGATTCTTGTTTGTTAATCAAACGCTGATTGCCGCAACCTGGACATATCGTGGAAGGACAAAGTGCCCAACACTGAAGTTCTGTCTCGTGCCGACCTAACAACCGTGTGCACTCTCTTCAAACAACGCTGGCTCCGATGGCTGAGTCATGCTCGTTGTATGGAGGATAGCCGAATTTCCAAAGATATTCTCTACGGGGAAATTGCAAATGGCAAAGAGACACAGGTCGCCCTCAGTTACACTACAGAAATGTCTGTATGAGCGGCATGAAGTTCAAGGGTCGCTCAGTGGAGATGATTACTGAAGGCGATTGTTGTGTGAGTGGCAAAACTAAGAGGCGCAGTTTATGCAGATAAGCCGGAAAGAGAACGGTTAACTGTAGACTTGAAGCGGTTAAGATTCTAGTGTCTGATGAAGGATTCTTCTTTGGATTTTAATAAAGAATCTCTTCAGGCAGAAGGATACTGGTCGTCATATCTGTCCATTAAGTTAAAACACACACTTGCACACACACACACGCATATAACCACGATATTCTACACGTACGCACATACACGCACAAATGCATTTTCCCGCATGCACACTCGAGCATACGCACATGTACGCACAAAAGACACATGCGCACACACACAATGACAGAAGAAAACTTAAACTTACACCAATAAAAAGTGAATAAACTATTTTTTAACTTAATATAAAAATGACGAATACAAGAATCTAAACAGTCAATTGCTGGTATCTCCTGACGAGTGGACGGAGCGACTGCTGGAGGGTTCGTCTACGAAACTCTGGAGCTGTGATTTTGAATATAACATCAATCAGCTAAGTGACAAATTTTTATATTTGTATTAATCCTATATATATATATATATATATATATAGGTAACTATACTCGTTTCGAAAAACCTTCGAATTTCCCTGACGATCCACTTAGGTGAAACCTGGGTAGGTTTGTCTGGCTCACTAGCCAGTTTGTCTGACGATCGCTAAAGCGTGAAACCCAGGGTCACAAACTCACATCTATCCAACCAAATATGTTAGCTCTATCTTTGATATTGACCGCTTTCTAATAAGTACCGCGCATATAATATATAAATAATTATACATATATATATTTATTTATATTTATATACACTTTTCACATGTATGTTTTTTTTAGATTATATACATTGTAGATGATCTATTGTAGATGTTATATGTTTTGGTATAGACCTATTTTTTAAGGTAGGTTATTATTTTGACGGTTTTAGTATTTTCAGATAGTTTTCCTTTTACACTGCGTGCCAAATTATTATCGACATAACTTTTTTTATAATATTTCAAAAACCGTCCAATCAATTCACACAAAATGTTCACACAATGTTAGGCAACACTGACCTGCGCAATCACTGAAAGTTTCGATCTGATCTGCGCAATGTAAACAAACTGTCGCCATATTTGTTATCAGTACGGTGATTTGAGCGTGCCAAATTATTAGAAAGGTTTAGTAAAATTCCCAGAATTGAGCAAACAAAACGTTTATTAATGTTGCACGTCAATGTTTATGATCAAAAGAAGCTAATAAAGAAGGTAATCAAACAAATAATAACAGATAAAAACAAAGGCACAGTTTTAAACAAATTAATAGGGAATGTGCTTTCTGTTTTTGAAATTACTTGAAAAGTCGACGATCCATAGATTTTGTTAATTGTAGGATGTCATCTGCTGTAATGCCGCGAGATATGTCAAGAATTGCTTCCCACAACTCAGCGTTGCTCCTGAATTGTCGTCCGTTGGCGTACAGTCTTCGCTTCATGATGCTCCAAAGGTTTTCGATTGGGTTCAAATCCGGAGAATTTGTTGGCCACTTTATTTTTTGAAGTCCATCGAAGCCTACCTGTTTCAAATATTCAGTAGTCGTGTGAGCAGCATGTGAAGGAGCGTTATCTTGCATAAAAAACAATGGCCCTTCTGAAGGCAACTCTTTGCCTTTTCATCCACGATTCAAGATGCTCCTTCATAAATGCTGTGTATGCATCAGCAGTCATTTTGACGCCATCTGGTACTCTCCATGGGCCCACTAATGTTTTTCCAATAATACCACCCCAGATCATTATGCCTCCACCGCCTTGTTGGCGTCTCAAACGCTGATGGCAATTCTGTCCGTTCATTACCCATCCTTTGCACCATCTATCTAGCCCATCAAGTGTTGCTCAAGTTTCGTCTGTGAACAAAACTTTAGAGAAGTCAATCTGCATATTGTCCTCGGCCCATTTCAATCGATTTCGAATGTGATTTCTCGTCAACGGAGGCTTCAATACAGGTTTGACTGTTGCTGCTATTTCCCTCAGATACCGACACCGAGTACTTTTAGACACAGTAGGATCCCCAATGCGACTGAAAAGCTCTTGACTGGTAAGTCCAGGGTTCTTCGTGGCCTCTCGTTTAAGTCGTGACATGAGACGATGCGAAATAACCCTCGGCTTGCCTTTATCTGCGCTTTTGCGTACTTGTGTAGGGTCGGCGGTGAACTTTTTCACTGTTTGATGACACCTCCCTATCATTTTAGAAATTTCTAGAGTAGATTTACCTTTTGAGAGTTCTGAGGTGATAGTTTTCTTTTTAACATTACTTAAACTGCTTTTATTGCCCATCTTTTCACTAAATTCTTACACTTTTCTAATAATTTGGTTTGGTTTATTTTGTTTTACGGCATATCAACCCCAATGGGTTATTTAATGCCGAGAACATTATTAGGATAGATACGTATGAATAGAATATGTATTCGTTGGTTTAGAGTGGTTTGGTTTATTTTGTTTTACAGCATATCAACCTCAATGGGTTATTTAATGCCGACAACATTATTAGGATAGATACGTATGAATAGAATATGTATTCTTTGGTTTAGATTGGCTTGGTTTATTTTGTTTTACGGCATATCAACCTCAATGGGTTATTTAATGCCGACAACATTTTAAGGATAGATTCGTATGAATAGAATATGAATATTTGTTTATTGGTTTGGTTTATTTTTGGTTTAGATAATGCCGACAACATTTTAAGGATAGATTTGTATGAATAGAATTGTATTCGTTGGTTTAGATTTTTGTTTATTTTGTTTTTATTTACATATCAACCCCAATGGGTTATTAATGCCGACAACATTTTAAGGATAGATTTAGAATATGTATTCTTTGGTTTAGATTGGTTTGGTTTATTTTGTTTTATATCAACCTCAATTTATTTAATGCCGATAACATTTTTAGATTATAAATAGAGTATGTATTCTTTTTTAGTTTATTTATTTTTTATTTTTTTGTTTTTTTTTAAAAAAAAAATACCAACGATACATTTAAAAAATATTACCAACAATACATTTTTGAAAAACAAAATGCCAACTATAAATTTAAAAAAAAAATATTACCAAGAATACATTTTTTAAAGAAATACCAACTATACATTTAAAAAAATATTATCAGCAATACATTTTTGAAATAAAAATACGAACTATACATTTTTAAAAAAATATTATCAACAATACATTTTTGTAAAACAAAATACCAACTATAGATTTAAAAAAAAAAAAAAAAAAAGAAACATTACCAGCAATACATTTTTGAAAAAAAATATTACCAGCAATAAAAATCTTGTCGGCATTAAATAACCCATTGAAGTTGATATGCCATAAAGCAAACCAAACCAAACCTAAAAATAGTTTTTCAAAAGAAAAAAGGCGCATAAAAACTTTCATTAATTGAGATTATATTTGTGAATATTTAGAATTTCAAGATGGCTGCTACCAAAATGAAAATAATCAACGAAATTTAGCCATTTTAAAATAAAAATGATACA
This sequence comes from Acanthosepion pharaonis, assembly GCA_903632075.3. NCBI lineage: Eukaryota > Metazoa > Mollusca > Cephalopoda > Sepiida > Sepiidae > Acanthosepion > Acanthosepion pharaonis. The sequence continues at coordinate 2,817,204 of CAHIKZ030000313.1, read as the reverse complement.
AATAATAGACGTTTTAATCTTCTAACTTGCATGCGGATTGTTATTCTGGCATTTTTACTAAGATATGAACGAGTTTGATGCTGACAAAAGACCACGATATTGGAGCACATGGTGACGATAGAATGCGCTACTCTAATGTCATAAGTTTGCTCATTATCATGAAACGTTTGCCGTTCATCTCTGAAAAAAAAGTAGAGAAAAAACACAAAAACACAAGAAAAGGTTAGACTTGATGATTGGAGATATGTCAAGAAACTTGCATCTTCCAAAAACAAAAAAAATGAAAGGTTAAAAGAAAGAAAAAATCTTCTCTCAACAAGAAAAGAAAAGAAGAAAAAGAGGAAAAAAGAGAAAAAAGTTCCAAATTCCTAACAAAAAAAATTACAAAAAAAAAATAATAATAATAATAATCCAAGGCTAATTTATAATATCACTTGACCCCGTTTTTATTTATTTTATGTTTTTTTTTTTAAAACAACCACTTTATATTTGCTTTGATGGGTGTCTCTCACAGATGGCCCGTAAACAAAAACCTTAACTCATCGCTCCACGAAATGGGCTCCGGACTCTGAATCAACATTTTAACTGGATAACTTTCTCCCTATTTTTCCCTTTCAATCGAACTTCTGCCAGAAAATCCCTGGGGCTTTAAATCTTTTCCTGGACAAAACCGGACACTGGTCCCATCTTAATGAAAGACTTACGAATTTCTAACAAAAGGTCATTGAGCCGTGTCGACCGGATGGCGTAAAATCCGACCTGTAAATGGAGTATCACGTGACAATGAAATCCGCCCTGTAAATGGAGTATCACGTGACAATGAAATCCACCCTGTAAATGGAGTATCACGTGACAATAAAATCCACCCTGTAAATGGAGTATCACGTGACAATGAAATCCACCCTGTAAATGGAGTATCACGTGACAATAATCTCGACGCAGCTGTGAACGACTACGAGATTTGTGTCAATGATTCTGGAGGAATAATTTCAGAAATGTCTTATGTCTGACGAGTTTTTTTTTAGATGAGGAACCACCATTATTATGTACAGTGGGGTTGAATAAGTGAACGTGCAGCAAACAAATGCTTGTTATTCTCACTTATAGCGAACGAAAACCTCGAATAACAATGTTATATATATATATATATATATATATATATATATATATATATATATATATATATTTGGGGCATAGAATCAGAATCTGCAATTTAAAATTAGAAATTCATCGATAAGTGATAGTTATGCAAATTTTTATGTGTTCGTACTGTATTAATTTTTTGCATTATAATACGGTAAATTTTAGTTGTACTTCAAAGTAGAAGATTCTAAACTGTTCTAGAATATTCTCAGTAACTCTATTGCAACATTCAGTTCAAAATTGGATCATTCTGCAGTCACTGTTCACTGATAACGGTTCTAATAATGGCTAGACGTAAGGAAATGACTTGTGCTCAAAAAGAGCTAATTATTAAGCTATGGAACAATGGAAAAAGTTACAGAGACAGCTCCAGTGACACGAACATACCTTTTTCAACAATTGGTTCATTTATTGCAAGATTTAAAAGACGTAATACTGTTGAGAACAAAGGCAAACCCGGTGCTCCTAGGAAGATCTCTCCCAGATCACGAAGAAAGTTGATGCGACAGGTCCAAAATAACCCAATGGCCATCAGACAAGACCTTCAGAATGATCTGAGTTTGTCAGGAGTTAACGTAACTAAGCAAACGATTAGTAATGGACTACGCAGAGACGGTATAAAGTCGCGCTCCCCAAGAAAGACACCACTCCTTCTGAAACGGCATAGAGATGTCAGGTTGAAATTTGCGACAGAGCATAAACATAAGGAAAATTCTTATTGCGAGGTGTTGGCAAACCAGCAATTATAGACGGTAGAATGAATGCAGAAAAATATCAACAAATCCTAAGCGAAAATTTATCGCTCTCTGTAGAGAATCTTGGGCTTCCTCCTGATTGGATCTTCCAGCAGGACAATGATCCCAAGCATACTGCTAAGAGTACGAAGAATTGGCTTGCAACATTAACATCTTACTATGGCTCAGTCAATCGCTGGATTTGAATCCAAGAGAGAATTTATGGCAGTTTTTGAAAAATAAGATCCGTGATAGAGGTCCAACAAACATCAAAAACCTGAAGACAATTACTCAAGAAGAATGGGACAAAATACCTACTTAATTATGCGAATTGTTAATTAAAGACGACAGGAAGAGATTGGTTGCTGTTGAACTTAATAAAGGCTTTGCTACAAAATGGAGAAAACATGTTTTTGTTCTGCTGTACGATCATTTTTTAAACCCCTAAAAATATTGCTATATTTTCTTAAATATAGAATATTATTTAGTTTTATATGCATATATATGCATATATTTTTAGTTTGCAATCTGATAAAGTAGATATATTCCTGTTTTGTTAATTTAATATGTTACAAATAAAAATATGAAATATTTTCATGTGTACGATCAGTTATTCAACCCCACTGTATGTCTCTACATTCAGACCATTATAGAAATTCAGGATGTGGAATTAGCATCAACATCCTTTACCAAGAATTCCAAGAAATAGAATACAAAATAAACCTTTCCAAAATGGAAACTATAATCTGGAACTGGAATGAAAGTACTGATGGCATCTACTCAGAATTAAAAATTACTAAATACCAAACACTTCAAAACAATTCGCCTGTGCGTGGAGTATTGCTGCCATATATGGTCTGGAGCCCGTTCTCTTTGCCTCGGGGTTCTTGATAGGCTCCAGAAGCGAATATGCAATATAATTGGCCCTGCTCTGGCTACTAAAGACTCACCAAAATTCAAGCATATATGGACTATTGCTGCCATATATGGTCTGGAGCCCCTTCTGATTGCCACGGGGTTCTTGATAGGCTCCAGAGGCGGATATGCAATATAATTGGCCCCGTCTGGCTACTAAAGACTCACAAAATTCAAGCATATATGGACTATTGCTGCCATATATGGTCTGGAGCCCTTCTGTTTGCCTCAGGGTTCTTGATAGGCTCCAGAGGCGGATATGCAATGTAATTGGCCCTGATCTGGCATCTCGTCTGCAGTCGCTCTCTCACAGACGCGCCGTTGCCTCTCTCTGTCTTTTTTATAAATACTTTCATGGTAACTGCTCCGAGGAGCTGCATTCGCTGGTTCTCAGACGTCATGAATTCAAGCGCCCTACGAGGCTGGCATCTCGCCCTCATCCTTTCACTGTCGAAACTCCTAAATGTAGCCGTCTCTTCTACTCCAATATCTTCATGTCTCGCACCTCTCGCCCGTGGAACTCCCTTCCCTATTCCAGTTTCCCTGTGAGCTATAATCTCCAACTATTTAAATGTAATGTCAATCGACATCTCCAGTTGCCTTGATCTATCCACTATATTTCTCCTCGTCCTTTCCTCTATCTCTCCTATCTGATCTTGCTCCAGATCTTCTGTAACCCCTTGCGTCCTAGTGGCTTCTCGCCTTGCTTGGGGTGAAACGCTTAAAAAAAAATAACTCGGTAAATAGGTCAGTTCTAACACATTTAAAATAAGAATTAAAACAATTAAATACAGACGAGAACACACTAGAGGTAAATTCGCGCAACACCGCAATTTACTAATTAAAAAAAAGACACCATTAACTTGAAAAACTGTGTCATGTCCTTAAATAGCCTCGTCTGATCGAGATTTTCAAATGAATGCCAGGCATGGCGCCCAAACTGTTCAAAAATATCTAAACAGTCAGATAGATATGCAACAGCTTTCTAAGATCAATGGTTAAAATGGCTTTGAGGGAGTGATGCCTGTTGGTCTTGGCGAAAACCACGCATCTTCAAAACACGGAACAAAAAACTGTACGAAATAACCTCATCCATTGAGGACTTTCAACAGCAGCAACAAGTAAAATAATGACATAAACAAAATATATCTCAAGGACAGATGGCACAGTGGATAAAAGCGTTAGTTAGATCCAGTGACAGGACACAAAGAGTGTGAGTTCAATACCCGGTTAAGGCAGTGGAGAACTTGGAGAGGGGAATTAATAGGAGATAACTGATAACTGACATTCATTCAACATGGCACGGGGAACTAGAACAGTCTACCCCAGCGAGCGAAATAAAAGGGTTCGACATTCCAACCACCTGAAAAAGGTGGGAGAGTACAACGGCCGAAACGTTGTAATAAATATGGCGACAAAGATGAGGACAATAGTCCGAATAATGTAAATAGTGTACATAATACCTCATCTCAGAAATATAGACAAATACTGAAAGGCCGAAACGTTGTAATAAATATGGCGACAAAGATGCGGACAATAGTCTGAATAATATAAATAGTGTTCATAATACCTCATCTCAGAAATATAGACAGATACTGAAAGGCCGAAACGTTGTAATAAATATGGCTACAAAGGTGAGGACAATAGTCCAAATAATGTAAATAGTGTACATAATACCTCATCTCAGAAATATAGACAGATACTGAAAGGCCGAAACGTTGTAATAAATATGACGACAAAGATGAGGACAATAGTCCGAATAATGTAAATAGTGTACATAATACCTCATCTCAGAAATATAGACAGATACTGAAAGGCCGAAACGTTGTAATAAATATGGCGACAAAGATGCGGACAATAGTCTGAATAATATAAATAGTGTACATAATACCTCATCTCAGAAATATAGACAGATACTGAAAGGCCGAAACGTTGTAATAAATATGGCAACAAGGATGAGGACAATAGTCCGAATAATATAAATAGCGATCATAATACCTCATCTCAGAAATATAGAGAGATATTATAAAGATGTTACATAAGGACAAACAACTCCTCACGACAAAGATTCATTTTTGTTTCGATGCGAAGACATCTCGACAGGTGAGGAACAAAGATTGTTATAAATGATTCTATTTAAAAATGCTACTTATGAAACATCACTTTTTTCATTATTCAAATTTTTTTAAAAGATATAAGCAGAAACACCATAAAAGGAAAAAAATATATAAAGGGTTTCCATAAAAGGGAAATAAAAATGGAGTAAACAGGTAAAAGAAAAGAAGAGAAGAAGACAATAAAAGGAAAAAAAAGGAAAGAAAAAAATAAAAATATAAGAGTTAAAAAGTTAAAACACAACACGTCATAACTCCAAAGAAAAATGAATAGAAGAAAATAAAAAAGGAATAGGACAAAGATCTACATGAATAAGAAAAACGGAAAAAAGGTTAAAGAAAAAAAAAAAAATATATATATATATATATATATATATATATATATATATTTTTTGAACAATATAAAAATATTTAAAAATTAAAATCTTCAGACACACTGGGTTTGTTGATTAATATTCTTTCCTTTTTTTTTTATTAATATATATATATATATATATATATAGTCATCCAAAGACAGACAGACTCGGTGTATCACAACTCATCTATGTTGCTAGACGTCCGGTTGCTTCTAACTAGGTTCGAAAACCCGGCTGTATTGGGGTCAAATAAATTTTACCCTAAGCCTAACCTTTTTTCTTTTATATATATATATATATATATATATATATATATATATATATATATATATATATATATATATATATATATATATATATATATTTTTTTTTGGCCTTGTTCTGATGTGTTTTTTTCATTTTTTTTACTTCCACTTCCTCAGGTACCAATTTTCCGTCAGGTGTCTAATAACTTGAGTCATCCGAGGTTTTTCAAGCGAGTAATACTGTTTATATATATATATATATATATATATATATATATATATATATATATATATATATATATATATATATATATATATATATATCATTTTATATTTTAATCTTTTCTGATACCTAATCGCTCTCGAGTTTTGATTTGTCATTCTTGAAATTCAGCACTTTTTAAAACCACGATTTTAGCGTTTGTTTATTTCGGTATATATATATATATATATATATATGTGTGTGTGTGTGTGTGTGTGTGTGTGTGTGTGTGTGTGTGTGCGATTGGCTAACGGGACAGCGGGAACTATGGGCAGTCATCCATGCCCACGCAGCGAAAATCTGCCGAGAAGCCACACACGGCGACGAACCGTAGACAATCCCTTGTTTATGCGTTCGTCAACTCAAAGGAAAAAACGAATTTCTTTTTCTTCCTGGTTTTGTTTCATTGGTCTTCCCTAGCGAGCCATCCCGATCGTCCATTAACGGATCTGTGTTGAGAGTTCTCATCTACCATCTCGTTAATTGTTACTGGATGGCGAGTTCGATCCTCACCAGGTGCCCCATACTTAGGGCCGTACGACCCATCTAAGCTACGCTTTGAAAATCACTATAAAGAAAACGATGAAGTGACTGGGATAGATAGATAGATAGATAGATAATGAAAAGACTGAGATAGATAGATAGATAGATAGATAGATAGATAGATATAGATAGATAGATAGATAAAGATAGATAATGAAAGACTATATATATGTATATATATATATATATATATATGAACAGACTTTTTGATAGATAGAGACATAGAGAGATAGACAGATAAACAGAGTGAGATAGATATGACCGAACTGAGATAGATAGATAGATAGATAGATAGATAGATAGATAGATAGATAGATAGATAGATAGATAGATAATGAAAAGACTGGGATAGATAGATAGATAGATAGATAGATAGATAGATAGATAATGAAAAAACTGAGATAGATAGATAGATAGATAGATAGATAGATAGATAGATAGATAGATAGATAGATAGATAGATAATGAAAAGACTGAGATAGATAGATAGATAGATAGATAGATAGATAGATAGATAGATAGATAATGAAAAGACTGAGATAGATAGATAGATAGATAGATAGATAGATAGATAGATAGATAGATAGATAATGAAAAGACTGAGATAGATAGATAGATAGATAGATAGATAGATAGATAGATAGATAGATAGATAATGAAAAGACTGACATAGATAGATAGATAGATAGATAGATAGATAGATAGATAGATAATGAAAAGACTGAGATAGATCGATAGATAATGAAAAGACTGAGATAGATAGATAGATAGATAGATAGATAGATAGATAGATAGATAATGATAGATAGATAGATAGATAGATAGATAGATAGATAGATAGATAGATAGATAGATAGATAGATAATGAATAGCCTGAGGTAGATATTGACTATCGTTGAATTAATACCGACGCAGATTGAAATCATTTTAATGCGCCTCGACGTGGTGCAATGTTAGCAAGTTTGTCTCGCTCGATCAGTTATGATTGTGTGATGAGTTCGATCCTCACTGGGTGATCCATACATATGGCCTTGTGCCCCGTATAATATATGGCCTGTACCAGCATTGCCTTAACCGGATATATTTAACAAAATTAAAATTATATAACGGACAGTTTCTACACAGTGCCTGAAAGTTGCGTTGTACGTGAAACTCCGAATCATTCGATTGGTAAGGAACAATTATATATATATATATATATATTTGGTTGGATAGATGTGAGTTTTGTGACCCTTGGTTTCACGCTTTTAGCGATCGTCAGACAAACAAGTTTGTCTGACGATCGCTAAAGCGTGAAACCCAGGGTCACAAACTCACATCTATCCAACCAAATATGTTAGCTCTATCTCTGATATTGAGCGCTTTCTAATAAGTACCGCGCATATAATATATAAATAATTATACATATATATATATAAAGAACGAAAAATTTTCTATGAAAATTTCTCGGACATTCAGGCCGGTAAATGTTATTTAATACTGTTTATCATAAACAGAGCATTTGCTTAAATACTTGTATCTATAAAATAACAACGTTAAACATAAAAATATGTCTTTAATAAATAAATTGTCTGACCTTGTCCATTTCTTAATATATATATATATATATATATATATAGGGAGTTAGCATAATTTCCAGGCATCGTCCAAAGCCTTAAAAGCCTGTTGTTGGTGTGGATGAATGAGAGGCAGTCACGAGGTGATTCTGTGTTTGATGATATTATATGTGCAAGGGCAAGGGCAGTGGACGTGGATCTTATCACAAAAATACCAGGCACATCTTTTGCTGAAAATCTTTTGAAGATGAAAATGCATTTATGGCAAACTATGGATAGTCTGAAAAATTTAAAATGTGAATCGGCATCCACAGTGTAGTGAAACATGGAGATGCTACGAGCTCTGATAAACTGCCTTGTTTCAGAGATGCTTTCAAGTGACCGAAAATACAAACCTAACCCTAAGAGGATTTTGGAAGGATCACTTCAATTTCCTAAAATTCTTAGAATGGTTATGCGGACATTGAAACAATGATAATTTGTATTGTTTACGTAGAAGATTGCTATTCAACGATAAAATCGTGCATGTGAAACGCAGGAAGCAAATATTGCAAAGCAATCTTCCATGCAAACAAACTATGATTGTTGCAATGTCCTCATAAACAATCTAAAACAAAAATGACCATCTTTGTTATCTAATTTATTATCTAATTTATTGTAATGTACTTGTAATCTCTGACGATGGCTTATGTAAGCCGAAGGCTTAGACAGGATTAACAATAAATCATATCTCAACATAGTGGTTTTCTTTCGTGTTTCAGCGACAATGCTAAAAAGCTTATTCGACAATATGAAAGGAATTTACTTAAAATAAATAGACAAAACTTGTCTGTATTATTTAACGAAATATGCATTAATATATATATATAACAACATTTACCGGCCTGAATGTACGAGAAATTGTCATAGAAAATATGCGTCCTCCGACAGGAATCGAACCTGTATCCTATACGGAACCGTCATATAGCCTGACGTGCCTTAGCCGTTTGGGCCACAGAGGAGTGTTCGGTTAGCAAGGTCGATTTTACTGTTTTTAAACTATAATTCTCCATGATTTTCTCATGATTGCTAACTGCAAAGCTATTATATGTTATTAATACTGTTTATTATAAACAGAGCATTTACTTAAATATTTGTATCTATTAAAATAATTTATAAACATAAAAATGTCTTAAAAAATAATTGACGGACTTTGTCCATTTCATAATGTGTGTCGTCAATTGTTTACATTTGCTTATGCCGTGAGCAGATATGAATGTACGTGAGAGATTCATGGAAGATTGTAGTTTAAAGACAGTAAATTCGACCTTGCTAACCGAACGCTCCTCTATGTCCGAAACGGTTAAGGCACGTCAGGCTATATGACGGTTCCGTATAGGATACAGGTTCGATTCCTGTCGGAGAACGAATATTTTCTGTGAAAATTTCTCAGACATTCAGGCCGGTAAATGTTGTTTAATATTGTTTATTATAAACAGAGCATGTCTTAAAATAATTGTCGGACTTTGTCCATTTCATTATATATATATATATATATATATATATATATATATATATATATATATATATATGGTTGGATTAATGTGAGTTTGTGACCCTGGATTTCACGCTCTTACACAGACCCCACCCCACGTATATACGTGCCTGCGAGGAAATATTATTCAGCGAAAGAATAGAAAAATGCTCTGATTGCTGACATGTATACATTCACGAGACATTTTCGCTACATTTCCGATCTTTGAATTTCAACATATAAATGCGTATGTATATAGACAACAGCACACATATACATACATATGTCAAGTCCCATCCTGTCCGCATATGTTTATGTCTCTATGAGCCCCGGGGGACGAGCGAATGTGTATGTGTGTGTCTGCGTACCTCAATGGGTGTACGGACATGCATCTATGTTTGCGTTAGTACGATAACATAAGCGACGAAGTTTCCCCCACCACTTCCACAGTAACACCAATACACGCAATCTACATAAACCCAAATTTTTAAAAAAATTAATCAGTTTGTCTGACGATCGCTAAAGCGTGAAACCTAGGGTCACAAAATCAGATCTATCCAACCAAATATGTTAGCTCTATCTCTGATATTGAGCGCTTTCTAATAAGTACCGCGCATATAATATATAAATAATTATATATATAATATATTACATATACATATATGAAGAAAAATATACAGAAAAAAACAAACAAAAATCTTAATATGCAATTATGCTGTATTAATGTTAATATAAAGTCAACGTCGGACGTTTCAGTCTATTTTAGACCATCATCAGGACATATTCATAAAATATAATTAACATTAGAACATATTCAAATTCAACATGAAAAAGACGATTCAAAATATTAAATAAGCTCGATATTTTGAAATCATCTTCGAATACGTTTTCACAACATCGCCCACGTGAAGACGACGTGATCATATTTAAACGGAACGCTGATCTTATATAAAAATTTCAGTTATCTGTTTGGATTAGTCGTGCTCTTATGTCCATCGTCTTTTTCATGTTTAATTTGAATATGATGTTAATTATGTTTTATGAATATGTCCTGAAGATGGTCTAAAATAGACCGAAACGTCCGACGTTGACTTTATATTAACATTAATACAGCATAATTGCATATTAAGATTTTTGTTTGTTTTTTTTCTGTATATTTTTCTTCATACTGTTTGATCTATATCCATATATTTGCTTATACACACACACACATATATATATATATATATATATATATATATATATATATATACATACTTTTCACACACAGACACACACACACACACACACATATATATATATATATATATATATATATATATATATATATTTATATTGATGCAGAAGAAGTGTGATAACAGGATGAATGCACTACAAGGGCGTATTCACCTAGATAGTCAAACACTAGAAGACTTTTACTTGCTCATATTTGTCTACTGACAATGGTGAATTCTCGTACCAATTTTCGTACCAATTCTCGTACCAATTCTCGTACCAATTCTCGCACTACTTCTCAACGTATCGAGACCATACTTTCTGCATAGTTGTCAGTGAATTTTAAGTGGTTGTTTTCAGCGCGTTTCCCTCACTATTGAATAAGACACAAGATCGAATTTTAAAGTGTAAAAATTACCCAACACTCCTTGGCACTAAACCTTTAATGACCCACTCCATCCAGCCGGAGAAATACTGCCTGGCAGATTATCCCCTGTGACTTAAGCATGATATTATTTTAAAACTACCCAGTCGAAGACTGGTAAGGGTATTTTTCAGCGCGCCCACTGAAGTGGCACAGTCGAAGTTTAAAGTTTAACAGCAGCCATACCGTAGAAAAGCCCCCTCAGCATTTTCCCTTTTGGGTACGCATCTAGTGTCGGGCAATATATCCAGACCCCTCCCGAATTAGAGGTAGTGCCTGGAGAGAAGGTCACCTGGGTCTTGGGTTTAATATTTTTTTAAACTTCCCCGCATAGGCTTTCAACAACAGTGAGTAAGGATGTATTCTAAGAGTTACTTTTTTGTGCCCGTTGAGTGTAACAACTTGAAATATTTTGCACACTTTCAAAAGATTTCCTATATAGCCCGAACAAGAATAAATCAGCTGTTTTAATTTTTTTTTTTTTTTTTAAGCGTTTCACCCCAAGCAAGGCTGGAAGCCGCTAGCACGCAAGGGGTCACAGAGAGTTGGAGCGAGAGCAAATAGGAGTGATAGAGGAAAGGATGACGAGAAGGATAGGGATAGATCAGGGCAACTGGAGACGTCGATTGACATTATATTTGAATAGTTGGAGATTATAGCTATCAGGGAAACAGGAAAAGGAGAGGGAGTTCCACGGGCGAGAAGTACGAGACATGAAGCTATTGGAGTAGAAGAGACAGCTACATTTAACAGTTTCAACAGTGAAAGGGTGAGAGCGAGATGCCAGCCTAGTAGAACGCTTAAATTCATGAAGTATTATTATTATTATTATTATTATTATTATTATTATTATTTCCTTTGATTTCTGTTGTATACACATTTCCTTCAGGATCTTAACCAAGAACCAACCATCATGGCGGTCTGGGCCTTTCAGCACTTACAAAGCACTGACTACGCGATGGTATTACAAATTTACTTGTCATCACCGAAAAAAAAAATGGAAAGAAAAGGGAGATAATCAGTCAATGACTAATAAAGTAAAAAAAATGAAAGCGTCAGAAATAGCTTAATGATATTTTTACTGAACATTTTTGTAAAAAAAAAAAATTAAATTTAAATTTAAAAAATTCAAAATAAACAAAAAAATCAACAACTTAACAGCAAATACATTCATAAAGCTCTTCGTAAATTCTGGGCTTTACTTGTGAGAATAATTTGTTAGATTTCTTTAAGACATTGGCTACAAGGGACCTTTTTAATGAGTCTGTTGGAACCGTTTCCAAGCAAACCGAAGTTTTCAACAACAAGTGTAATTATTGATGTCCTCATGTATCACATTTTTTAGATTTCCACTTCAAGATCCTTGTGATTTGATAATTTTCAGGATCTTCAGAGTTACATTATAGTCTGTGGGAAATGCCATGTCAATAAGAAAACATCTTCTGTTTTTGTGATCTTTGATTCTATCTCTAGTAGATTATCTTTGATTGTTCTGTCCGTATGCATTGTATCCCTTAAATTATTATTATTATTATTTCCTTTGATTTCTGATGTGTACTCATTTCTTTCCGTGTCCCGCCCAGAGACCTAAGGTTAGAAATGGCATCATGACATTTTTAACTGCAAAAAAAAAAAAATTACATAGATAAAGCCCTTCATAAAGTGTGGGCTGTACTCGTGAAAACAATTTTTTGTATCTCTTTGAGGCATAGACTTCCAGGAATCCCTTCAATGAATTTACTGGAATCTTTTCCAAACAATCCGAGGGCTCCAACTACAACAGGGATTGTTGATGTTCCCATATGCCACATTTCCGAGATTTCTATTTCAAGGTCCTTGTACTTTGACAGCTTTTTGAATATCTTCAAAGATACATTGCAGTCAGCAGGGACTGCCATATCATTAAGGAGGCACTTTTTTTTTTTGTGGTCTTTAATAACAATATCTGGCCAGTTGGCCTTGATTGTTCTGTCAGTGTGTATTGTGTAGTCCCATAGAATTGTAACAGGTCCTATCTCCGTAACCGGGTCTGGGTAGTGTTCATACCAGTTTCTTTCAGTTTCCTTCCCGTAGAAGTTGCAGATTTTCCAGTGCAGATATTGGCCCACTCTGTCATGCCGGATTTTATATTCAGTGGGTGCCAATATCGTGCAACCTGATACAGGATGATCAATTGTTTCTAGATATTTATCACAGAATCTGCATTTTGGGCTAACACAATATATGTGCTTGATAATTCCTAGTTAACAAGCACTGATTCTGTGCAGCAAGGATAAAACCTTCAGTTTCAGCTTTTAACCCTATTATTATTATTATTATTATTATTATTATTATTTTATAAAAGTTATGGTTGTTTATAATCAATGTATTTATTGACAAGTCGATGATGTTACATATTTGTATGTCATTATTTTTTCCCCAAGTGTGGCCCAACCAGCCTTATAGTCGACAATGGCGTTCTTCTTAAAGATTGAAAAAAGTCTTGGTAATTGTTAAAAAATGGAGAACAAAAAACACTTTTAAATAATCAAAGTAAGAATGGAAACAGAATATCAAAGTTTAAAATGGATTTCCGCCAGAATTTGTAAACAAAACGAGGTCGGAGGTTATCTGATTCCTGGGCAAGAACCAACTACCATGGCGGTCTGTGCTTTTTAGTACTTACAAAGCACGGACGAAGCGATGGTATTACAAAGTTACGTGTCATCACCGAAAAAAAAAAATGGAAAGAAAAGGGAGATAATCAGTCAACGCCTAATAAAGAAAAAATGGAAGCGTCACAAGTTTTTTTCTTTCTTTCATTTATTTTAAAAAAATAAGGAGTCATATATAAAAACATTTAGAATTTAAAACGAACATTGGAGATTATTTACTCTTTGTTATATTATATTGTAATTTGCTTCGAATATTTTAGCCTTGTAGAAGGATTTCTGCGAGCAACACGCATTTTGATGTCGACACACAGAGAAAACATATCTGAAAAGCGAAAATAAAGAAATAAAAACTTCATACTTTTGCTAGTAAAATGTCCAGAATATATAACATCGAAAATAGAGCAACAAAATTCGATAACTAAAAACGACCTACAACGATGTTTGAATAGTCTCCACACACACATACATATTCCGAAATGAACCAGGTATTTAGCATTAACGATAGAATGGCTTTAGTCCACTTCAAATTCTAATGAAGTCGTTATGAGAACACGAGACTAGAATCTCCAAGAACATAGTGTAATTAGGCAGAAGAGAAACTTTGTCCACTCAAGGAATAAGGAAACACGGACTCAAAATGTTTCGGCTGTTGTACGCTCCGGCCTTCTTCAGGTGGTTGGATTGTCGAACTTAACATCTATCTATATTTCTGAGATGAGGTATCATGTACACTATTTTAATTATTCGGTCTATTGTCCTCATCTTTGTTGCCATATTTATTACGACGTTTCGGCCGTTGAACGCTCCGGCCATCTTCAGGCGATTGGATTGTCGAACTGAAAATCTGTCTATATTTCTGAGATAACGTATTATGTACACTATTTACATTATTCGGTCTATTATCCTCATCTTTGTTGCCATATTTATTACAACGTTTCGGCCGATGTCTCCCACCATCTTCAGGTGGTTGGAATGTCGAACTGAACATCTGTCTATATTTCTGACATGAGGTTTTATGTATACTGATTACATTATTTGAACTATTGTCCACATCTTTGTCGTCATATTTATTACAACGTTTCGGCCGTTGCCCGCTCCGGCCTTCTTCAAGTGGTTGGAATATCGATCTGAAACCTTTATTTCGCTCACTGGGGTAGACTGTTCTAGTTCCACGTGCCATGTTTAATGGATTTCAGTTGTCAGTTATCTCCTGTTAATTCCCCTCTCCAAGTTCTCCGCTGCCTTAACCAGGTATTGAACAGGTAGTAACAGGACCTAAAGTGTGTAAGTGGGAGTTCAATAGTCCGAATAACGTAAATAGTCTTCGTTATGTGTTTATTTAAATTTTAATTTTTAAGCGACATTTCTATAAATTTTTGAATAAAATAAAATTATTTTCGTATTCATTTCTTTGTAAAATGGTAAATAATAAATATTTCATTCGAGTTAGCTCGCATATTTTTCTTTTCTTTTCATTATCCTGCACCATTTTCCCTTCTTTCATCATCATCATCATCTCTTCTTCTTCTTCAATATAATTGTCCTTTTTTCTTTCCATTCTCTCTCAGATTTTGTGATTGTTCACATGTCCAGTCCATGGTATTCTCAGAATCCTTTTCTACAAAGATGTAAAACCAATATTTCTGTTGCTTCAACTCTCTTCTTCATCTCTGTGCAGATTGTCCAGCATTCACTGTCATATGCGGGGTGGGGACTGAAATAACATTATTCAGGATTCTGTCGTGTTGCAATTTGGCCATCATCTTCAGTCAGTTATCAGTTAAGTGCCATACATGATACACGTTTGGTCAAACATGTTTCTTTATCTAAGTAGGTTGCCGTTTCTGTCTGCGGTAAACTGTTTGCCAATCAAGGCTATAGGACCCAGTCTATTTTCGGGATATATGATGAAATTTGTTTAGCCTTGAAAAATATTGCGTCATCTGTGATTGCATCAGATTTTAATCACGCCCAGGCATTATTGTCTCTTCTTTCGATTAGTTGTCCTACGGCCATTTTTTTTCTTCGATGGACATTGTTTAACAGCGAAGAATACATTCTTAGAATTTCTTACTCTTGAGCATGCAACAGACAACTGACCATGCGTAAATATTTCTTTCTGAAGTCAAATTCCAACTTTTTGAATCTTGTAATTTGGTTATACTTCACGCAAACGCGGGGCGAACTGGAAACTGGATTCTTGTATATATAAAAGCTTAAAGAAAAGATATGCAAAAAATAATATTGCATTTTTATTAAATAAGTTGTGGTGATTTTAGTCATTAAATTGTCTTTAAAATAGTCTTAAGTAATAAAATTTTGCATGCTAAATGATAAAACTTTTAATTTTTCCAAATATATTAATGAAAATTTATTGTACTAAATTACGCACCCTAGTAAAACCAAATGTATTTTTACCACCTAACTTGTTTGCACTTCTCCCCAAAATTTGTTTTCGATCGGTTAATGTATGACTATTTCAGAGGGGGGGGGCGATGGACAGACGGACAGACTAACTGAAGTCACAGAATTTTATATATAGATATAGCTGCATCTGTCTATATTTCTGAGATGAGATATTATGTACACTATTTACATTATTCGGACTATTGTCCTCATCTTTGTTGCCATATTTATTACAATGTTTCGGCCCTTCAGTATCTATCTATATTTCTGAGATGAGGTATTATGTACACTATTTATATTATTCGGACTATTGTCCTCATCTTTGTCGCCATATTTATTACAACGTTTCGGCCCTTCAGTATCTGTCTATATTTCTGAAATGAGGTATTATGTACACTATTTACATTATTCGGACTATTGTCCTCATCTTTCTCGCCATATTTATTACAACGTTTCGGCCCTTCAGTATCTGCCTATATTTCTGAGATTAGGTATTATGTACACTATTTACATTATTCGGACTATTGTCCTCATCTTTGTTGCCATATTTATTACAATGTTTCGGCCCTTCAGTATCTATCTATATTTCTGAGATGAGGTATTATGTACACTATTTATATTATTCGGATTATTGTCCTCATCTTTGTCGCCATATTTATTACAACGTTTCGGCCCTTCAGTATCTGTCTATATTTCTGAGATGAGGTATTATGTACACTATTTACATTATTCGGACTATTGTCCTCATCTTTCTCGCCATATTTATTACAACGTTTCGGCCCTTCAGTATCTGCCTATATTTCTGAGATTAGGTATTATGTACACTATTTACATTATTCGGACTATTGTCCTCATCTTTGTCGCCATATTTATTACAACGTTTCGGCCCTTCAGTATCTGTCTATATTCATGAGATGAGGTATTATGTACACTATTTACATTATTCGGACTATTGTCCTCATCTTTGTCGCCATATTTATTACAACGTTTCGGCCCTTCAGTATCTGTCTATATTTCTGAGATGAGGTATTATGTACATTATTTACATTATTCGGACTATTGTCCTTATCTTTGTCGCCATATTTATTACAACGTTTCGGTCGTTGTACGCTCCAGCCTTCTTCAGGTGGTTGGAATGTCGAACCGAACCCTTTATTTCGCTCACTAGGGTAAACTGTTCTAGTTACTCAAGGACATGGCACAATGGATAACGGCGTTAGTTAGATCCAGTGACAGGAACCAAAGAATGTGAGTTCAATACCCGGTTAAGGCAATGGAGAACTTTCAGAAGGAAATTAACAAGAGATAACTGATAACTGACATCCATTAGACATGGCACGTGGAACCATCTGAAAAAGGCCGGAGCGTACAAAGGCCGAAACGTTGTAATAAATATGGAGACAAAGATGAGGACAATAGTCCGAATAATATAAATAATGTATATAGCTGCATATTTAGCCATTCGAGCAAATATATATTTTTATTAGCTACGAGGTGTTATGGCTAACAAGTTTTGACTCGCTAGATCGTTTTCCTGGTAGGACTCAGAATTCCTTCGCTGTATACACTGAAAAGATCCGGTGTGGGCGGGGGACATACAATCTTAGCGCGAAACCTAATTACTCTCTCGAAATGCAAGTCCGACATTTTAGCAACCATTACATTATCGACAAAAAATTATTTCTGGATCTGGATTTCTGGATTTTTTCCAATATAAATTAATGGTAAAAGCTTCTTCGTTAATGTCAAGATATCGTTCGTTAATCGGGGGAGACGAGAAGAAGAAATAATGATGAATTACACTAAAATTAATGAAAATTAATTTTTCCTTTGACGCTAGATAACGTCCGTTAGAATATGTCAAATTTCCAGAATCATCTTTTTGCTTTCTATTAACACTATCAAGCGTCTAACGTCTGCTTCAGTGATATGGAAATTAGTAATTAAAAAATGGCGAGAAATTGTGGCGAGCCATGATCGTCAACGTTCTGAATATTATGTGTATGCATTTAGCATTAATAATTAGTCAATCCAATATCAAGCAGATTAATATGCCAAGGGAAACAACTCTGAGGATTTTCAATAGGAGTTATCTCATCTTGGATTGTTTGTTTCGCAAAGTCTTCTGTTAAAAATCATGGTTAGCGAATTAGTTTCTTATTATATTACTACTGCCATGACTTTGATCCATGATAGATGCTCTAAATTTCTGACCTTGTGCCATACCATACTTAACTAAAAAAATGAGAGCTTTACCGTAAAGCGAATTAGTTGTTTATTGCTCTAACAGCATTACGCTTAAGCCTTATTAAGCGCCCAATATTCATAACCTTGTGCGAGATATAGTTAATCCTTGTCGGTACGTGACCTTATGTTCCCCTTTCTTTCTTTTTTTTTTCTTTCTTTCATTATTTCTTTTTATTTCTCCTTTTATTCCCATTTCATGGAAGCAGACGATACGCACCGTGCAGTTTTTTTTGTTCATCAATTTAAAAAATAAATCGGAAAATTCGAGAAAACTTGTTAGAAAGATATTCACCCTCCGGCCAGGTTCGAACATGCGTCCCTTAGGAAACCGTTAGTTAATCAGACGTACCTAAGACCAATCAGCCACCTAGGGTCTCCTGATCAAACACAGCCCGATTAACATGATTTATCGAATGTTCAGTTGATATAAATAAATAAATTTACTGTTTAATAAATGAAAACAGATCATCTATTCAAATATGAGGGTCCATTTAAAAATAAAGTTTAAACAGATAATTTTTATATATATATATATATATATATATATATATATATATATATATATATATATATAAAGAAAAACAGAAAAATAAAATATATATAATATATATATATATATATATATTAAAGAAAAACAGAAATATATATATATATATATATATATATATATATATATATATATATTTAAAAGAAAAACAGTCCACTTTAAGGTACCATTATAATAATTTTAAAGGACGTCGGATCATCAGATAGCACTTCCCAAAAATAAAATGAAATTAAAATTGATGGGTAGTGTAAGTTTTTGTAATTTAACAGAGAGTGTAAAAGGAGTAGTTAAAGAGAGGTGGTAGTTTAGGGAGGATTATATATATATATATATATATATATATATATATATATATATATATATATATATATATATATATATGCATGTTTCATTAAAAACGACAAACAAGGTACTACGGTTGAGCATTTTATTTAATTTTTCTTGTGTTCTGACAAGAGCTTTCTTTTCTGGACAAAGGGTGTGTAAGAACTGTCCGAATGTTTTATATTTCCGAGCGCTTTTGGCTATAACTTTAGCCATTATCAAGGATGATTCGATGTGCTAACCGTATTCGGAAATTAAAAACATCCCTACCACACACTGATACATACACAGAACGCACACACTCAGCTAAGCTGATAATCGAATCATCCTTGAAGGATTGCTGCCTAAATATACAACAATATATATATATATATATATATATATATATATATATATATATATATATATATATATATATATATATATATATATATATATATATATATATATATATATATATATATATATATATATATATATATATATATATATATATATATATATATACATATATATATTGTACATACATATTTTATATATATATATATATATATATATATATATATATATATATATATACGTTATATATACTTCATTGACATTTGCCATGTTAGTTAAACCCCCCAAAATCGCCATCATAACGGAATGCAGATTTTATCGCAGTTACAATAAGTTTGTCTTTGTAATTTACTCCTGAAGATGATATTGGAAAAAGATCGAAAGTACTTGGGTTAGAAAAAACTACGGCGCGTTCCTTAATGAATTTCACGTTAAATAATAAAGTACAATTACATTTTATTCGATCATGTATTCCCCATTGTTTGTCATGTCTTGTTAACACTTATCAGGCCTCTTTTCAAGACCTTTTACGTAAAATTCTACAGGTTTTGATGAGAAAAGTTGATTCTCTTTAGAGAAAGCTTACCCAATGAAAGCGTTTTGCAAAGATTGAAAAAAGCAACAATCGGTTGAATGCAAGTTCAGGCGGAGCAGAACAGACCAACCGAATTCCAAAAATGTTCTTGTTTTCTTTTTCTTTTTTTACCTTTTTTTTTAATCATTTTACCCAAACCAAGGCGATAATACGAGTTAGAAACAAAGGAATTGCAGGGAATAAAAGAGAATGCGAAGACGCATCTAAATTTTTGAAGATGGTAGTTATCAGGGAAGCAAGAAATCGGACGGGTAAGGAAGTTTCATATGCGACAAATGCGAGAACAAAAAAACTATTGGATTAGTCGATTAGTTGTCCTACGGCCATTGTCTGTGATGGACATTACTCCAAGGAAGCGTACGAAAATTGTAACGCTGCACGAACACACTGGCAAGCCTTTACCAGTGAGCAAATTAAAGTACTATAGACTGGTCTGGAAACTTTCCTGATTTAAATCCAATCGAGAATCTATGGTCAATCTGCGAGGAACGACTTCGTGGAATGGACATACGAAGTACTAATATGTGTATTAGGTCATGTTTCATTGGGAAAATACGAAAAAAAAGTAAATAATAACTGAATTATTCGTTTTGTTTCAATTAATTTGCACAAAGATGTAGGTGGTCATAGCTCTCCACATCTTCCTGTATAATTAATTTGTACAAGGGTGTAGGTAAGAGACGATAATTCGAGGCGTCAGGTGGTTCCCCAGAGATAGTAAATACAGCGGATTTCCAAAAGGTTGAAAAGAAGTAACGAGACGCTTATTCTAAAGTTTGGAGAGAACAGGAGCCAGTTCAGAAGCGTGTTCCTTTAGGACAATTACAGGGATGCCATCGAATCCGTAAACCTGTTGGAGATCTATTTTAAATATGACAGAAGACAACCTGGACAGAGTTATGGGCATATTATTGAGTAGAGATTCTGTTCTCGTGGGGAATGGGGCGGAGATGCTCCAGATGAGTCATGTGCGCTGTTGGAAAAGAATCTCCGAGCAAAGTATTCTGCTTTATATGCCGTAGATGACAGCACTTCCAACTGACTGAAGATTGACTCTTGTTCACCACACTCTTTGCAGATCCATCAATAGCCTCTAGAAGCAAACTTGTGACGAGCTATACGGTGTCTCATTCTGTCATCGAATAGTGACTTTGCTTCTTTGAGGACACGCTTACATTCTCTGCGAGCGGTGACAAAGAGACGTCTATTACAATCATACCTTTCGTTCTGGTGTATCTGGGCTTGTGTTGTCATGGAGTTGAACAACATTATTTTTTACTGGTGAAAGCAGGGCGCTTTTCGACCAAATATTTACGGACACGTTACAGCTGCTGGATGTACATATGTGCATGTCTTTCTTCTATGGAAATCAACTTATGGGGGTGATTATAGACATTTATCCTTATGATTTCTGCATTGAATATTATATTAATGCATTCCAGATACATTTTTGAATGCCACGAAGCTGTCAAGATGATATATTCATAATTGTTAAAAAAAAAAAACGGAAATTACTTATGACTAAACCTAATAGTTAATAAGATGTGTTTGTGGAGGGATGAACTGTAATAATGTTTTCTTTTTCTACAGTAGTGTTCTCCCTGTACAAGATCTGAGAGCCACTCAAGATAGATGGTTACTGAGTAAGAGGGAACAGCTTATGCGAATATGTGTGGAATATAACGATTAACACTTGACTTGTAGACTTGTACTGATCGGGGAAGCAACCTCTTAGGAGTCGGTTCCACAAGACAATGGTTCGTGAGAAGAAGTTACTCAAGTGGGACTTACATCTGACCAATGGAATACGAAGGTAATGAAGTTGGTTCGCTACGATGTGAACATCATGGCGGGTCTTAATTGCGAAGCTTAGAACTGGTGGGACGAAAGAATATAGTTCATTTGAAAAACACTCTATGGAAATAACGATATGCTCTATTGCAGAGGCTTGCGACGTCTCGTCTGTGAGAAGGAGGTGCAGAGAGGAAAATAATTCATCACCCACAAGGACGCGGAGAAGCTATTGGACTGTATCGAGAATAGAAAGTGAAGACTGGGCACTTCCCGCCCTTGATTAATTTAAAGAATAACCGACATTACTTTGAGACCGATCCCCTTGTAATGACAAAGAAGGGAGGCGACTATATTCAGGATTAGATTTGAACATCTGAAGCATCTCTGCTCGTTTTGTTATGATTTGTATCATAGACTTATATGCCATATAAGTGATACACGCTTAAGCGATCATGTATCTTTCGATACATAAATAGCGATAGGGCAGCAAGAGGCTTGTGACGTCTCGTCTGTGAGAAAGGGGTTGCAGAGTGGGAAATAATTCATCACCCACAAGGACGCGGAGACGCTTTTGTACTGTATCGAGAGTGGAAAATGAAGATTGTATCAGTCAGTTATATGCTTAGGCGATCATGTTTCTTTCACAGTAGGTTATCATTTCTTTTCTGCGGTAGACCAGTTGCCATCCAAGCTGCTCGAGTGGGACTTACATCTGACCAATGGAATACGAAGGTAATGAAGGTGGTTCGCTACGATGTGAACATCATGGCGGGTCTTAATTGCGAAGCTTAGAACTGGTGGAACTAAGGTGTGTAGTTCATCTGAAAAACACTCTATGGAAATAACGATATGCTCTATTGTAGAGGCTTGGGACATCTCGCCTGGGAGAAAGTGGGTGCGGATGGGCAAATAATTCATCACCCACAAGGACGCGGAGACGCTTTTGGATTCTATCGAAAATGGAAAGTTCAGCGTCATTTTTTAGGCGGAAGAGAACCTTATTCGAGCTTCTCTGATTGGTCAATTATTATATAATATTTTTTCCAACGACCAATCAAATACAACCTAGTGTATTGCTTGCAGAAAATCATCATCATCATCATCATCATCATCATCATCATCTCCTCGACTTTTGCAGTCATAGTGGTGGGGGAGGGGGGTCCAAATCCAGAAGGCACACTGAATCTCCTCCACAACTCTCAGTCAATGGCAGCCATCAGAAATTCTGCTATAGTCATAATTGTCCATTGTTTGACATTGCCCACCCAGTTTTGGGGTTGGCGTCCTCTCCTACGTCCACCATTAACGGTGCATTGCATGATGGTCTTTCACAGGCAAAAAGAAATCAAGATAAACAAATTAATAATGTTTCTCCCCAATTATAATTCTGCGTGTCCCTGCCTTTGTTAATTAGTTAACTAGCGCCTTAGTTAGTTCGCACGACCGTTACGCCCTGCCAGTACATCATAAATGATGGATCGTTCCATTTTGACCGCGTGAAAATACGGAAAAGGCATATCAGTGATGCTATTTGATTTCAGTGACAAAAAGTAAGAAAGAAGGGAAAATAGAAAAGTTTAACGCCTGTTTCAGTGAAATGGATAAAAGTTGTCAATTTCAAATCTTTTCATTTGTACCCCCTTACTTCTTAAAATAACGACGCGCATTCATATTTACGATTGTTATTGCAATATTTTGTTAAAGTTGTTGAGCTAAAAGATTGAACGATGCGATAAGGGAATTTCTACGGTTTTTCGATTGTCGTAGAACTTGCCATGAGAATGAAGATTTATCAAAAAATTAAAAGATGAAAAACGTGAAATGCTCACAGGGTTTTCTAATAATAATAATAATAATAATAATAATAATAAATGTTCGAATGAGTGACGATTTTCTTTAAATTTAACCTTCCAATTTGACTTCGCACATGATCTTCAAAAAGTCCCTGCTGTCAAAGGTTTTTCAAAACAATTCTTTGAACTTTGAACCAGGATGTTTCCATTAATACCTGTCAACTGAGTTTATCAAGTTCACACTTAATTATCCTCTTCTTACACTATCGTCAAAAAAAAAGTATCATGACTTAAATATTAGCAGATCGCGACAGTAATTAGGGAGATGTGATTAAATATACTTTAATGTTTAAAACAAATTTATTCAGTATTGTTATTCTTTAGGTAATAAGCATTCATTTTAACATAGCAGAAATAGTTATATTGTGGAAAAATAAGTGAATTTAGCTGAAAATACAATTCAAGTACTAAGTTTAGTGATGTGTTTGCTAGATTAAAAGGAGCGCTTGAAAATATATCGAGTGAAACAATTAATCATTGTATACAAAAAAAGCTATAAAATGGTCAATTTATATTATGAGGACATAAAAAAACGAAGATGTAGCTGAAGATGTCTGATTCAGATCTGAAGATGTCTGATTCAGATCTGAAGATGTCTGATTCAAATCTGAAGATGTTCAAATGAAGATGTCTGATTCAAATCTGAAGATATCCGATTCATTCAAATCTGAAAATGTCTGATTCAAATCTGAAGATGTCAAATCTGAAGATGTTTGATTCAAATCTGAAGTCTGATTCAAATCTGATTCAAATCTGATTCAGAAAATGTCTGATTCAAATCTGAAGATGTCTGATTCAAATCTGAAGATGTCTGATTCAGATCTGAAGATGTCTGATTCAGATCTGAAGATGTCTGATTCAAATCTGAAGATGTCTGATTCAAATCTGAAGATGTCTGATTCAGATCTGAAGATATCTGATTCAAATCTGAAGATGTCTGATTCAAATCTGAAGATGTCTGATTCAGATCTAAAGATGTCTGATTCAGATCTGAAGATGTCTCATTCAGATCTGAAGATGTCTGATTCAAATCTGAAGATGTCTGATTCAAATCTGAAGATGCCTGATTCAAATCTGAAGATGCCTGATTCAGATCTCTTTACTACTACCGATTCCGACTCCTCTGATATTTAATTTTTTTATGATTTTAGTAAAATTAATTACTTTTAGTTTCTATTAATAAAATTAAAATTACACAGTTTAACCCGGATGTAAGAGACCCGGATATAAGAGAAACCCGGATATAAGAGAAACCCGGATATAAGAGAGATTTTCTCTGGTCACAAATTAGAGCCTGTGTTAATGTAAACAAAATAGACCAAACCCGGATATAAGAGAAACCCGGATATAAGAGAGATTTTCTCTGGTCACAAATTAGAGCCTGTGTTAATGTATATAAATTAGACCAAACCCGGATATAAGAGAACCCCGATATAAGAGATTTTCTCTGGTCACAAATTAGATATGTATATAAATTAGACCAAACCCGGATATAAGAGAAACCCAGATATAAGAGACTTCTTCTCCGGTCCCGACAACTTTCTTATATCCTGTACATTACTATTTATGCTCAGTTGTCCACATTAATAGCTATCTGATGATATGTTAAAACTTTGGAATAATGCCATAATAAAAATTTCTTCAGTATTATTATTGTTTAGGTAATAAGCATTATAACATATCACAAATAGCTATAGTGTAACCCGGATATAAGAGAAACCCGGATATAAGGGACTTCTTCTCCGGTCCCGACAACTCTCTTATATCCGGGTCACACTGTATATTGTGGAAAAAGGAATTTTCAACAATATACGCATTTTTTATGTATTTATGGTTACTTTTTAACTTTTATCAAAAACAACATTCTTGTACATGTAGTTATGGATAATATTATACATTAATTACTAATTTCTTTTAAGATTAATAACTATTTGTGTTCAGTTGTTGATATTAATAGCTATCTGTTGATGTATTAGATTTTTTGAATAATGCAATAATAAAAAATTTAAATTTTATCTCTCTGATAAATGTTGCGATCTTTTAGAAATTTACAATCAGTTTAAATAGTACCCAAACCTTTCGAGGTTCGCTTGATAGGTTTCATAATAATGTACTTTTATTGCATAGTTGTGTGAAGACAGTTCTTGCTGCCCGTGGTCGCGCCCTCCCATTGCACAAGAGGGAGGGATCTGTGCTTGCACCGAGGCCTGCGCAACCAACAGTTGCGGGGGCTGTAGGCAATTTTTGTCCGGGTGTACGCGCTCGGGTACCCACTTTCAAAAGACCTTGTGTCACATCTCGTCCTCGTGGGGGAACGAGTAAACACCGTTAAGACAGTTCTTGTCACTTCTGTTTGGCTGAAGGGCCAGGTAGTATAAATGGTCAGCAGTTGAGTGGTATCAGAGTCAATTCGAAGTTGTCGTTAGTGACCCATAATCCAAGACATAATGGAAGTCATAATGCCATAATAAAATATTTATTCAATATTATTATTGTTTATGTAATAAGCATTATAACATATCACAAATAGCTATATTGTGGAAAAAGGAATTTTCCACAATATACGCATTTTTTATATATTTATGATTATTTTTTAACTTTTATCAAAAACGACATTCTTGTACATGTACTTATGAATAATATTATACATTAATTACTAATTTTTTTAATTAATAACTATTTGTGCTCAGTTATTGACATTAATAGCTATCTGCTGATTTGTTAAAATTTTGGAATAATGCAATAATAAAATTTTAAATTTCATCTCTCTGATAGATGTTGCAAACTGTAAAAACTTCAAAAACAAATTCAATCTTCAATTCTAGCTTGTGTATCAAAAAATTTATGAAAATTTTACTTATATTTGTTTTTAGGGCAATAAAAACAGATTATTTAAAGCATGTACCTCCAAAGGTTTCAAATGCATTTTTAAAAATGAAAATTTTTTCTTTAATCTTTTATTTTAGCTTTAATTTCAAGTTAATAGATTAAATTTAATATTTCCAATAGACAAATTACTTCGCTGTATTTCAAACTGAATTTAAATTGATTAAAATATATTTTTTACAGTCACATAAGTCCCCTACCACTCTTCGGCAAAGTCTTAGAGGTTTTAATCAATGCCGAAATAGTTAAGCATCTCACCTCTTACGATTTGCTTTCTGAAAAACAATATGGTTTCCGCTTTGTCCGGTCTCCCGGCCATAACTGAATATATATCTCTCGTTCTTGTAACAGCATTCACCCGGGGTAGGTTGAGCCGGCTCCAATATTGGAGTTTCATGGGAATTTGGAATTCACAAGTGGTCCCCAACCCGCATGAGATTTGATTATGGTGGTGACGATTTCATGCAGGACCATCCACACTTTTTGAAGGGTCAAATACTACGTGCCACAAGGTCCCCAAACGACCCTCCGCAGTTTTTGAATTCAGAGTTTTCCTTCTCCTAGACCAGTTGCCACCCAGTCTGTCCTGCTATTTACCCATAGCTGGACGGGGAAGAAGAGTATTCACACCTTTCCCAAGGGTATTAGCACGTAAGTGAATGCAATGGATTCGACTGGAATTCGAACTCGGCTCTCCGATTCCTCAATCCAAGCCGCTATCCATTACTCCACCGTGCCTCCTCATCCAACTGAATATATATACCAAGCTCTTAATAATAACAATAATTGATACGTTAATTAAATGGCGATTATTTGATTTAATCCAATCATTCCTGTCTAACCGTGTAATGAAGGTTGTCCTGAACGGATTCTCCTCCAGTTCCTTCCATACGAACGCTGGTGTTCCTCACGGCTCTATCATTTGTCCTACGCTGTTTCTGATCTTTATTAATGATCTTCCTGAAGTCATCAGTTCTCAAGTAGGCATCTACACAGGCGACACTGCCATTTACTCCTGCCATCATCTCTAAATTAGACTCTCATAAAGCAAGTGGTAGTGACGGGGTACCAGCCGTAGTCCTAAAGAAATGTTCCCCCACTCCTGAACTGGCTCCAGTTCTTTCCAAAACACAACAAATATTACCTCGTCGATTCTTGCTTTCCAGCCTGTTGGAAGTCCTCCTCTTTCGTTCCGGTCTTTAAGAACTCTGGAGACCCTTCTGACCCATCAGTATCCTACCACTTTTCGGCAAAGTCTTCGAAGCTTTAATCTATGCCCAAGTAGTTAAGCATCTCACCTCTCACGATTTGCTCTCTAAAAAACAATATGGTTTCCGCTTTGTCCGGTCACCTGCTGATATACTTACTGCCATAACTGAATATATATACCAAGCTCTTAATAATAACGGCGGAGCTGTTGCTCTAGATATATCGACGGCGATTGACAGGGTTTGGTATGCTGGTGTTCTACTTAATCTTCAGAGATACTGTATTACAAGACAATTATTTGATTCAATCCAATCACCCCAGTTCCTTCCATGCGAACGCTGGTGTTCCTCAAGGATCTATCCTTGATCCTACAATGTTTCTGATCTTCATCAATGATCTTGCTGGCGTCATCAGTTCTCAAGCAGACGACACTACTATTTACTCCAGTCTCGATAGTCAATCCGCCATCGCTGACAAATCTAACCTGGCCGTTGGTCTCGTAAACGATCTCCAATCTGTGGTTGACTGGGAAAGGAAATGGTATGTGAATTTTAATGCATCCAAAACGAAACTGCTGTCATTTACTCACCATAGAGAAACTTCTTTGCCTCCTATCAGCATGGTTGATGCTTAACTCCACGAGAAGATCTCGCTGCGCCTTCTTGGTCTCCTGATTTCCACTGACCTGAAGTGGAACAACTACACGGAATCAATAGCTGCATCTACTGCAAGGAAAGTTGGTTCTCTGTGTCGCACCAGAAGGTTTTCTTGCCTGAGTCCATCCTTCACATCTACAAATCTATCATTCCTCCATCTTGGAATACTGTTGCTATATATGGCATGTTGCCCCCCCCCACCCATTGTTCATCTCGAGGGTCTCGACAAAATCCAAAAACGGATATGCAATGTGATAGGTCCTGACCTGGCATCTCTACTCACTTTCTCACAAACCTGATGTGACTTCCCTCTGTCTTTTCTACAAATATTTTCACTGCATTGACGAGTTATTTTCATTAGTAACCCCAACTGCATGGATTTAAGCGTGCTACTAGGTTGGCATATCGGTCCCACCGTTTTACTGTCGGAACAGTTAAATGTAACCGCCTCTTCTACTCCAACAGCTTCTTCTCTTGCACTTCCCGACAGTGGAACTCCCTTCCTCTTACTTGCTTCCATGATAACTATAATCTTCAAAAATTTAAATGTAATGTCAATTGACATCTTCTGTTGCCTGGATCACCGGTTTTCTTTTTATCCTTTCCTCATCCCACCCCATACCCAGTCTTTTCTCTTACTTACATTCTCTGTAACCCCATACTGATGGCTCTCCAGCCTTGTTTGGGGTTAAATGCTTAAAAAAAAGTAAAAATGCTAAAATCATTCTTATTGATAAATCTCTCAATACAATGTAATAATTTATTTTAAAAAAGCTTTAAATAATACTGTACTTTTCTTAATCTTTATTTGACGAATATTAGCTGATATAAAGTTTAATCTGATTTGAAACAAATATTACTTAAATTAAAATATCGTAGAAAAGAATTTTAAACAAGGTGATTCGGTGTTTTTATGAGGTGTTGACAACTCTCTCGAAACACGTATGTTTGGGAATTTTTTTCTAAGGGGGACATAACTGTAACAATTACTGGCCGACCTTCGGACCACGATTGAGAAGAAAGGAGACTATATTGAGGGCTATATTTGGAATCCTGAAATTTTGCGTTCATTTTTGCCTGCTTTCTGGTCTTCTACTGTATTACATCTTTTATGATTAAAGAAAAACGGCCATTACTTTTGATCGACCTTCGCATAACGTTACGTATGCATATTGTACGGATATCATTATTATCATTAATAAATAAAAATAAAATATAAAATGATAATAATTATTATAAATAAAATAAAACAATAATACTTAAACTCTTTTTAAAATAAATTAAATAAAAAAATAAAAATAATAAAATACTCCCACATTGTAACAAAAACTGTTCCTGTCTAAAATACGAACACCCCGCCAAAAAACGTTAAATTCAAGCTCTTTACCACAAACCTTGTTACGGACAACACGTGTGTAACTTCTCTCTTGTAATACTACGGACTCACTTCTCCCTTTTTTCACATATACCATAAAACAATTGTAACCTAAAAAATACACACCAGTACACACAAAAAATATACATAAATTTTATGAAATTAACATATAATTTACCATGCTTTTCCTGTTATTTGTGTATGTTTTATTTCTTGTCAAGTATTCTTTTATATCCTTGAACACGAGGCTAATTACTGCTGCTATGATGCGAGTGAATACCCCAGAACATTATGGTGACTGCCGACGTGCATATGAAAAACAACCTATTCACCAACAAATCTCATAAAGGAAAGAAAATGGAAAATACACTGAATTAAGGATTTATTTCGAATCACCAAAATTGCTTACTGCAATGACATTTGTTACGCTGAAATAAACTCTTTAAATTATTCAAGGGGCAAGTGACTTGCACATAATACATAAACATCTTCAAGTTCTTCAGCTTTTATTTTTAAAACAAAGCATTCTGCCTGTGATACGGAGTGACTTCTCCCTTTTATCACATGTATCATAAAACAATTGTAATCTCAAAAATACACACACCAATACACACCACAAATATAAATAAATTGTATAAAATTAACATACAATTTACCATGCTTTTCTTACTATTTGTGTACGTTTTATTTCTTGTCATGTATGTTTTTATATCCGTGAACACGAGGCTAATTTCTGCTTTTATTATGCGAGTGAATCCCCTACAACATTATAGTGATCGCCGACGTGCATATGAAAAACAACCTATTCGCCCACAATACCAACATTCTGCACATGAATGTTTTATGAAATTTTAAGGTTTAAAATGCATTTTTAAAAATGAAAAATTCTTTCCTAAAGCTTTTATTTTAGTTTTAATTTCAAGCTAATAGATTAAATTTAAGATTTCCAATAAGCAAGATACTTTGCTGGATTTCAAAACGAATTCAGATTGATTGGAATAAGTTTTTTTTTTATTATCAGTAAAAACGTTAAAATGATCCATATTAACAAATCAAGTATTGCAATCTTTATTAAAATTCTTTGAAAAAGTTTCTGAAACTTTATTTGAGGAAGATTAGCTGATTTAAAGTTTAATTAAACCTATTTGAAAAAAATATTACTTAATTTTAGATATCGTAGAAAAGCATGTTTTAACAAGGAGGATGTGTTGACAACTTTCTCGATAGAATTATCTTTGTGAATTTTTTCAACGGGGATATAACTGTAACGAATGCTTGATGAATATAACACGTACACTCTTTTGATATATTTTTTAACTACCCAGTAATCTTAAAAATTTTAGAAAATACTCCAAGGAATCTAATATTTTATTGAATTTCAGGCAATTTGGCTTCATAGTCTGACTTACGAAGACGTTTGTTGAGGAAAAGTTAAAATTTAACTTTACTATAATTGCTGCTCTTATTTTCTAATAGTGTCGCGTTCTGACATAGATATATACAAAAAAAATCTATACGTTCATACGCCTATTAATATAAATTCAAAATTCTTTTCAAAATATTCCAGGTCATTGAATTGTAGAGACTTTTTCCATTAATGAGTAACGTCGAAGAGCTCATATTTTTTAATAATCGGGCGTGTAGGCGAAAATAAATAAATATACTGTTTAATAAATAAATGGCGCGTCTACTCAAATATGAGTATCCACTAAAAATATCTTTCAAGAAAAAATGTGTCGGATGTATAAATATGTTATACGCACGCATGAACTCTCCCAGCTATAAATAGGAGCAGGTACTGCCTTTTTGGTGAAACGGAAGTTTCCAGCTCTGACAGTCAGAACATTCTTGTTGTAACAGTCTCGACCGATATATTGGTTTAACATTCTTCTAGTTCACTATATCTGGCCCTAACAAGGCTCTCATTTGTTTAAAACATATGTTATACCTTCTTAGATTTATACACCTGTTTTTTTTGATATAACTTGGTTTAACACCTATATATATTATTTATGTTATATAACAATAGCTCCTCACCTATATATATTGTTTTTATATAACTGGCCCCTGTTATACACCTATATATATTGTTATGTTATATAACTGTAGATAGCTGCCTGTTATACACCTATATATATTGTTATGTTATATAACTGTAGATAGCTGCCTGTTATACACCTATATATAAAATAACTGTATCCTGTTATACACCTATATATATTGCCTAACTGTAGATAGCAGCACCTATATATATTGTTATATTATATAACTGTAGATAGCATATATTTTTATATTTTTTTTTATATAACTCTAGACAGCTGCCTGTTATACACCTATATATATTGTTATGTTATATAACTCTAGATAACTGCCTGTTATATATCTATATATATTGTTATGTTATTGTTATACTGTAGATACGCCTATTCTATATATATTGTTATATAACTGACTCTCCCACCTATATATAAGTAGGAATTAGTAGCAGTCGTTATACTAAGATAACTGCCTGTTATACTATATATGAGTTGGTCAGTCAGTCGATGTCGGACGACCGTTATACACCTATATATATTGATATTAAAGATATCAGCCACCTATAATATTTTTAGTTATTGCAGCGTCCTGTTAACTATTATATCATATAACTGTTCCTGTTAACACCTACATATATATTTTTTTTATATAACTGTACGTCGAACCTATTTTTGTTAGGAACGATACTTATATATTGAAATAACTGTAAGCCTCCACTGTAAAATTTTTATGTTATATAACAGTTGTTATAACTCTATATAGCTGTTATATAACTGTTATACATACATATATATATTGTTATGTTATATAACTGTAGATATCTATATATATTGTTTATACATAGCTATATATATATTATGTTATATAACTCTAGATAGCTACCTGTTATAAATAACTATATATATTGTTATGTTATATAACTCTAGATACCTGCCTGTTATACACCTATATATATTTTTCTGTTATGTAACCCTAGATAGCTGCCTGTTATACACCTATTATATAATATTCTGTTACACAGCTATGTTATATAACTAATAGCAGCATTCTGTTATATAACTCTAGATAACTGTTATATATATATATTTGTTATGTTATTGTTACGCACACATTCTATTTTTCCTCCCAGTTATAAATAGGAGCAGGTACTACTTTTTGGACGACCGTTAGTCGGAATTAAAGTTTCCACCACAACTAAATTGCAGCAGTCAGTTCTCTTTTGACAGTCCGACCGAACATTCTTCCTCCACTGTAAAAACACTCTCGTTTGTGTATGTTTGTATTCTACTATTTCTGTTAATATATTTGTTTAAATAAATTTATTATGTTTATAACTCTAGATAGCAACAAAATTTTCCAAAAAAGGTCTATTTTCCTTTCTTTATCTTCCTATCTATCTATCTATTTCTATATATATATATATATATATATATATATATATATATATATATATATATATATATCAGTAGCGACTCTAGGTCATCAATGTTTGTTGGGCACATTACAATCTCTAACAAAATATACTATAGGTATAATTTAGATGCTAAAATTATTCCCTTACTCCAACTAATATATATCATTTTTAAAAATCTCTGTGCATGAAATTAATCAAAAACACCCATTTTGGTATTATAATTGAATAATTCTATAAAAAAAATAAACATTTAGAAAGACTGAAAACAAAGCCAGATATTTTTTTTAAATAATGTGTGTATCTATCTCGAGTCTGTGTTTGTATATATGTCTATGTGTTAGTGTGTTTGCCTATCTCTCTGTGAATTTTATTGTATGTTTATGATCATTATTGCTGACTGATATCATATTTCCCCAACACGACCTCAGTTACACTCCTCACCCCCAACCCTCCAGTCACCGATATAAAGCTGCCACTTTATTTGATTTTCGCCGAATTTAAGGTCGGACTAAATTTAATTTGTCCAATCCCAAAAGATATATTCCACTAAAAAAACACTTTATACTGTACGGAATAAATTATTTAAAATGAACATTTGAAATAAATAAGTTAAAATAAACATGTCTTCTTTGAAAAACAGAGCACCATTTTAAAAGATTATTAATAAAATTAAAGCAAGAAATACATTTCTTATAAAGTATATCTCCGGCTTCGGGCAGGCTCAAATCTACTCAGCCCGACTAGCCACGTTCATTTTATTTCATTCTTTTTTTTTTTAATTTCGTTCTTCTTTCCTTCTTCTTTATTATTATGAACAATATGAGCGAAATGTATTTCGGTCAACATTTTGAGGCACGGAGTTTAAACAATTAATTTTGGATTCAATTTTTAAAAATATCAAAGCCAAATACTTCAAAATGTTTTAATGGACGAAATAAAATGACATAAATTTTAAATCACAAAGGGAAAAAAATAGCGTTTGGAAGAAAGTTTCAAATGTTTACGAAATGTTTATTCGCTATTATTTTCAAAATTTAAGACGACGGTATCAAAAAAAAATATCCGTTACTCTAGTAACGAGACAAAAGA
Organism: Acanthosepion pharaonis; assembly: GCA_903632075.3. Lineage (NCBI taxonomy): Eukaryota > Metazoa > Mollusca > Cephalopoda > Sepiida > Sepiidae > Acanthosepion > Acanthosepion pharaonis. Next base: position 2,782,759 of record CAHIKZ030000313.1, on the reverse strand, counting down.
CGAACTTTATGCTTTTGTCTGTGACACGTAGCTATTCGTTTTTGTTGTTGTTTTTTTTTTTTCGGTGTTAAGTTGTCACTTGCTAGTTGTACGACGGGTAATATGGAGTGTGTTTACGCATACACATACCTTTTTAATTTTTGGCCGTTCCACAGGTGAATAAGCTTCATGTAGCGACCATACTGGAGTTTATTATTGTTTAATTTCCTCTGATTTCTAATGTATACACATTTCTTTCCGCGTCCTGCCCAGGGACCTGCCTAGAAATGGCATCATGATATTTTCAAACTGGGAAAAAAAACATATTTTACATAGACAAAGCTCTTCGTAAGTTGTGGGCTGTACACGTGAGAACAATTTTTTGTGTTTCTTTAAGGCATGGACTTCCAGGAATCCCTTCAATGAGTCTATTGGATTCTTTTCCAACTAATCCGAGGGCTCCAACTACAACAGAGATTGTTGATGTTTCCATGTGCCACAATTTTTAGATTATTTTTATTATTATTATTTTATTTCCTTTGATTTTTGGTGTGTACTCATTTCTTTCCGGGTCCCGCCCAGAACCTAAGGTTAGAAATGGCATCATGACATTTTCCACTAGGAAAAAAAAAACATATTTTACATAGATAAAGCCCTTCGTAAGGTGTGGGCTGTACTCGTGTGAACAATGTTTTGTATTTCTTTAAGGCATGGGCTTCCAGGAATCCCTTCGATGAGTCTATTGGAATCTTTTCCAGCAAATCCGAGGGCTCCAACTACAACAGGGATTGTTGATGTTCCTATGTGACACATTTTTTAAATTTCAAGGTCCTTGTATTTTGATAGCTTTGATAGATTATTACTATTATTATTATTATTATTTTACTCTGTGACGGAAAATTTAGAAATGGCTGGATGCTTGTCCACCCAAATGGTTGACAGTGTAATTGGAATGTGAGACACACTTTACCTTTTGCAATTTTTGGACCCTGCGGACACACTTTCCCCAGCAGAAGATATCGCAAAGGGCATCTCGAAATCTGGAGCCTGTTATACAGTAAAGGCAGAAGGTGGCGCATTTGTTTGTGTAGAGAAGATAAAAAACAACGGAGAAGACGAGCAGGTTTTCCGCTTTCTCTTTCGGTGACTCCAGGGCGTACTGCTTGTGCGACGTGAAGGCCGTGTGCAGGCAGAACGGGAAAGTGAGTAGAATGATAGCGAATGACTCCACAAGAAGCATAATGCTGATTTGTCGTGAGCGCGACGTCTCGGACACCCCGCGGATCTCTCGGTTGACGGGTAGCTTTTTCGATTTACGATAGAAGTAGATAATGATTGCGTTACTGGCGATGATCATACAGAAGGAGGCTAAGAGGAAGACGGTATGAATCCAGGGCCATATGTCCCTCCAGAAAAAAGAATAACCTTCGCTGGGTTCTTCGACTGTGCAAAGGCGGTCCTTGCGAAACCTCGGCACGATGTCGGAGACGAAGAGAAAATGGGCCTCTTTAAGGCTGACGCTACCCAAAAGCAGACAGACGATGATTTTGGCTCGACGGGCCGTGCATATCCGGTTGGCTTGAAACGGAAAAAGAATAGCCACTGCTCGGTCGGCCGTCATTGCTGCCGTTAAAATAATCCCGAAGTCGCTGCTACCCCAACCAAAGAAATTAAAAAATTTGCACATATAGTGAGCGTCTTTTGTCCTAGCGATGGCGTAGGGGAAATTAACATAGACCCAATGTGCTGGGAGGGCTATAACGAAACACAGAGCATCGCCGAGGGCTCCGGCTACCATAAAAACAGAGGTGGACAACGAGGAGAAATATTTACTTGTCATAACGATAACCACTAAAATATTACACACTGTCCCAAAGAGGATTAATATTGGCGGGTAATAAAGATTTATAATAGCAGCAATTTGGCTTTCCATATAATTTGTATAGCTGTCATTCATTCCATAGTTCAGACCATCGTCTTCTGAAACAGCGTTCGTGAAGTTCTGCGAGTTAAATGGTGGCGTTACCTTACTAGTATTCATCCTCTGGATTCACCTGCAATTGGGGATCCAATGGCAAAAAAAGACATACGTGGGGTCTGTAGCCGAGAACTGACGCTTGGTATAAAAATTGTAAACACTCCTCACCCGCATAAGTGAAGGAGTGAATCCAATATTGGAAAATTAATACGTTGTCAGTATTTTTTTTTTTTTTTTTTACTCTCATGTATATAAGTAATAAGTATATATATGTATGTATATGTATATAAGTAATGGTATATTAGTTGTATGTTTACGCATTACGGATGATTTTGTTTATTAGTTCTGTAGCGGGATATATGTAAATATATGGGCTATAAGTTTGTATTGGTTGTTTTGTAGATATGTCTATCTGTGCCAGACCCCGGGTATGTGGATTTTAGCATTACATGTGTAATATGAGAGATACGTAGAATAGTAGGAAGGATAGATAGATAGATAGAGAGAGAGAGAGAGAGAGAGAGAACAAATGATAGCCAGCTAACTACCTATCGTTTTTTCTTTCTATAGATAGATAGATAGATAGATAGATAGATAGATAGATCTTTCTTTCTTTAGATAGATAGATAGATAGATCTTTCTTTAGATAGATAGATAAATAGATAGATAGATTCTTTCTTTAGATAGATAGTTCTTTCTTTAGATAGATAGATAGATAGATAGATAGATAGATAGATAGATTGTTCTTTCTTTAGATAGATAGATAAATAGATAGATAGATAGATAGATAATAGATAGATTGTTCTTTCTTTTAGATAGATAGATAAATAAAGAGAGTTCTTTCTATAGATAGAACAAATAGATAGATAACTAGATATCGTTTGTTTTTTCTTTAGATAGATAGATAGATAGATAGATAGATAGATAGATAGATCTTTTTTTTTAGATAGATAGATAGATTCTTAGATAGATAGATAGATCTTTCTTTAGATAGATAGATAGATAGATAGATAGATAGATAGATAGATAGATAAATAGATAGATAGATATATTGTTCTTTCTTTAGATAGATAGATAGATAGATAGAGAGAGAGAGAGAGAGAAAGAACAAATGATAGCCAGCTAACTACCTATCGTTTGTTCTTTCTATAGATAGATAGATAGATAGATAGATAGATAGATCTTTCTTTCTTTAGATAGATAGATAGATAGATCTTTCTTTAGATAGATAAATAGATAGATAGATAGATTGTTCTTTCTTTAGATAGATAGATAGATAGATAGATAGATAGATAGATAATGAACTGATTAAAATAGATAATGAATAAAATGAGGTAGATAGATGCGAATAGCCTGAGATAGATAGCTGTAACCTTTCTCTGTTTTTCTTTGATGTAAAGTTGATCAGTAAATCCCTCCAATTCATATGCGTGAAAACGCCTTTGCCTGTAAATAAGCTGTGTCAACGATCAATGGAAGCCATTTCCCTGATTAGTTTTCTCTCAATGACAATGTCTGTTCAATTGCTTGCGCATGATCGTTAAATCCTTTAAAACTATTCTCGTATCCTGTTTCCAGCGTTGAAATGTCAACAACTCTCGTTAGAAATCTCGTGTTCACGGGCTTCTAAACAAATAAATTCAATCCCATTACGATAGGCACCAAGAGAATTGCATAAATCGAGGATGAAATAAAGAAAGAGGGAAGCAATCGAACGAAGCGAGTAAGAAAACCCAAAGAACAAAAATGATCCGGTCTTTAGATTCCTGTAGTCGAAAGGGTAGCCAATTCCAGGCGGTGTTTCTGTGTCGACGTTGCAAAAGATTTAAAAGAATTTGTCACTTAATGGCGGACATTGCAGTCGACAGGACGATTAACTGCCGGTGTGAAATCGTTTGATCAAAATTCGTCCGACTGTTTTCGAGAGGAATGTAATAAGCAAAGATGGCGTCTGTAGTTTTGCTTTTGTTTTCTTGTTTGTTTGTTTATTGTTTGTGTTTCTTGTTTGTTTTTTTGTTTTGTTTTTTGTTTTTTTTTGCTTTATCAGAAAAATGATTTCTCACGTTTGAGATTAAGCTCCTTTAGTGACAGTTTTAGGAAAGGATTATTTGCTCATGGAAATAACTCCTAATCCAACTTCTGTTTTCCATTCCACTTAATCATAATCCACGGTTGGAATTTTTGCATGTAACCAAATCGATATAAGAAAGCGGTCTTAAGCAACTTCTGTATTTTCGAAACGACATTTTGATTTGATTTTATGGTATGCAATAACTAATGAAATTTTTTCTTTTCCAATATTTTTACATTTTGAGTTGTTTTATCATTAATTTTTTTATCGTTCTTACAAATTGTCTTGCTTAAAATAATTCATAAAGACGTGTGTGTACACTTCCAGAAATTATTTTTATATATATTTGCTTATATCGATGTATATGCCATTATTAAAAATTAAATTGAAGCTTGTAAGTGCATTTGTATGCACGTGCTTGTTGGCTATTCATCATTAGATTATTTTCGCACACATTCTTGTATTTTCAATTTCATAACGTAGACATACAGTTATGGGGGGTGCGTCCGTGTGTCTCAGAGTGACGGAGTAGAATTTGGTTACGAAAAGGGCCAGCAAAATAAATGATAATAACAGAATTTAAAAATTTAAAGCATTCTTCTCCATGGAGAAAAAAAAATAGCAATTACTGCCTTTGGTTTCGGAAAAATGTAGTCGTTTCTGTCTTCTTTGAGAGTAAATTCAAATATTTACTATTGAGTATCCATAATTTGGAATAAACACACAGGCAGAACACACAGACACACACAGATGCATATATATATATATATATATATATATATATATATATATATATATATATATATACTATTCCCCAAACAAGGCGATAATGCCACTAAGCCACTGGGAGTGAAGAATAATGAGAAGACTTTAGAAGGTACTGGGAACCGAATCTTAAACAGAAAACAAGGGATAAACCTCTACTCCTGTTCAAAAGACCGGGGTGGTGAACCGGATATATATATATATATATATATATATATATATATATATATATATATATATATTTGTGTGTATGTGTGTTGTTTTAAACAAAAGAGAAGAAAGCGTTGTATCAGCGGTAATGAAGAAAATTTCTGCGTCCACTTCAAATACAGATTAGCATTTCTTTCAATATGATCTTCATTGGATCTATTTTAAGGTATTATGGCTACTATTAATGGCAAAAATCTTTTATTATCGATAAGTTTTCTATTCTGAATTTAACACTTCGGGAGCTAATTTTTGTCTATATCCATATGTATGAAACGCAGTATTCGTCCATACGCGTGTGTATATGTGTACGCGTTATACTTTTCACAAAGTATGCAGATACCACACGTTGATCCTCTGCAGAACGCCCGACAGGTGATACTTTAATCCTAGGTCGATGACAAAGATCCTTTGATCCTAGGTCAATGACAAAGATCCTTTGGTTCTAGGTCGATGACAAAGATCTTTTGATCCTAGATCGATGACAAAGATCCTTTGATCCTAGATCAATGACAAAGATCCTTTGGTTCTAGGTCGATGACAAATATCCTATGGTTCTAGGTCAATGACAAAGATTCTTTGATCCTAGGTCAATGACAAAGATCCTTTGGTTCTAGGTCGATGACAAAGATCCTTTGATCCTAGGTCAATGACAAAGATCCTTTGGTTCTAGGTCGATGACAAAGATCCTTTGATCCTAGGTCAATGACAAAGATCCTTTGATCCTAGGTCAATGACAAATATCCTTTGGTTCTAGGTCAATGACAAATATCCTATGGTTCTAGGTCAATGACAAAGATTCTTTGATCCTAGGTCAATGACAAATATCCTTTGGTTCTAGGTCAATGACAAATATCCTATGGTTCTAGGTCAATGACAAAGATTCTTTGGTTCTAGGTCAATGACAAAGATCCTTTGATCCTAGGTCGATGACAAAGATCCTTTGATCCTAGGTCAATGACAAAGATCCTTTGGTTCTAGGTCGATGACAAAGATCCTTTGATCCTAGGTCAATGACAAATATCCTTTGATCCTAGGTCAATGACAAATATCCATTGGTTCTAGGTCAATGACAAATATCCTTTGGTTCTAGGTCAATGACAAAGATCCTTTGATCCTAGATCGATGACAAAGATCTTTTGATCCTAGGTCAATGACAAAGATCCTTTGATCCTAGGTCAATGACAAAGATCCTTTGATCCTAGGTCAATGACAAAGATCCTTTGGTTCTAGGTCAATGACAAAGATTCTTTGGTTCTAGGTCGATGACAAAGATCCTTTGATCTTAGGTCAATGACAAAGATCCTTTGATCCTAGGTCGATGACAAAAATCCTTTGATCCTAGGTCGATGACAAAGATCCTTTGATCTTAGGTCGATGACAAAGATCCTTTGATCCTAGGTCGATGACAAAAATCCTTTTGTTCTAGGTCAATGACAAAGATTCTTTGGTTCTAGGTCGATGACAAAGATCCTGTGATCCAAAGCAAATATGTTGATCCATCCATAAATAATGTCATTTTTTTCCAGATGCTTAATCCAAAATACTCCACACGAAAAAAAATTATGCTTATTAAATTAAACGAGGAAGAGGGGGAGATCGTAGGAATGCGTTGGTTGGCTCGAAATTAAACCGTTGCTCAATCATTTTAAATACCATTTGGTTTCCGTTTGGCTTTTGTCTCGTTCTGATAAGGGACTCTTGAGCCGGGTATCTTGGCTTGGAATTAGTAACCACGAGCCTGAAATAAAAGACAAAGAAAAGTAATTAAATGACAAAACACAACAAATAAAAAAGAACATATATATATATATATATATATATATATAGAGAGAGAGAGAGAGAGATAATATTAGTGGTCAATATATATATATATATATATATATATATATATATATATATATATATATATATATATGAAGAAATATAGTCTTAATATGTGCTATATTTGTGGGATAAAGTGCTCAATATCAGAGATAGAGCATGTGTAAATATAAAAGTGAACATAGAAGTCAACACTTAGAGGCGACAGGCTGTTTCATGGTCGATGCAATCGTCAGGCTACCCTGATATATATATATATATATATATATATATATATATATATATATATATATATATATATATATCGAAGTATAGGATTGGGGTATACGAATAGATTCCAGTAACAAACAAATACTATTCTTAAAAGAGTGCTCAATACCGAGTAGAGCAAATATAATTGTTTATTCGAAAATTATAACATAAACATGTTATAACATCACTACAAAAATAGCCATTTTGTTTCAACACTTCTGTTGTCTTATCAAGGGATGGTGTTGAATATAGAATCTATATTCAACACCAACACTTGATAAGACAAATTAAGATATATATATATATATATATATATATATATATATATATATATATATATATAAATTCCCAAGAGGATAGAATCCAAGTAGAACTCAATGTTCAGGACAGTGTAAGAATATAATATAAAAGGCTCAAACACTAATATTCCATGGTTATAATTTATTACATTGAAATCGTAATCACGATCCAAATCATTAGACAAAGAATTTCAAAAAGAAATCGGAAAATATAACTCCGGGTATAAAAAACAAAATTATAGTCTAAAAGAAAATATATATATATATATATATATATATATATATATATATATATATATATATATATATATATATTTGAAAAAACTAATCAAAGAGCCGAGTTCCAATTCCAGCTTATATTCACTTACGTGCAAATACTCTTCTCCCCTCAACTATGGGTTATTTAGTAAGAGTTGTATCACTAGACTATTTCTATCTCTAAAGAAAAATACTTAATATTTAAATCTGAAATGGATTGATAAGCCGTAGAAAACGAATCAATCAATCATTAAGACCTTCCTCAACAGGCAACATTTTCCAGAACAGAAAAATATTGATTTTTACCGATTTAGAAGTGGGGACTCCTGTTCATAATGTCACTAATGTAAAATCGATCTTTGACTTTTTACAGAGTGTTTGGACTTTATTGACCTTGAAAATGTTTTGTTTTTATAAATATATATTACTTAACTTCGGTGATCTTACTTGAATATATATATATATATATATATATATATATATATATATATATATATATATATATATATCCTTTGATAATTGATCGGAATAATTCCAAGGAGGACATTAATCCAAAGAGAACTCAGCGTAAGAAACAGAGGAAGATAATAATAATAGAAAGTAAAGATAATCCTTAAAAATCCATTCAGTTTTAATTTATTTCATGAATATACAAATATTCATCTTTTCAGACGGAAGATTCTTTTTTTTTTATAAATGGAGTCAATTCGTCCAGACAAAAGGAAAAAGTGAGTGAAAGGAAAAAAATGAAAAAAGGAAATGGAAAAAAATTTATATGAAAAGAAGAACAAAAGTAAAACTTTTCATATAAGGTTTGAAAATAATTGTGAGGTTGTAGGGGGGGAGGGAAGAGAGGGAGGGGGAAAAGGTAGGTGAAAGAGGGAGAAGGAGAGTGTGAGAGCGAAAGGGAAAGAAAAAAGGAAGAAATAACATGAGTCGAAAGGGTGACCTAGAAAAGATTTTTTTATGGGCTGCACAAATAAAAATACAGAGATCAGACTTAAAAGAGATACAGTCATGTGGCTAATATTCATGTCATTTTCGACAGCTTCATCGCATTCTAATCGTCATAATTTCAAATTATTATTAATAATAATAATAATATTTGACATCAATAAAATAAAGTAAGTTAAATAAATTAAAATCAAAATATCAAAATATAAAAAATGATAATTAAATAAATTAAGAGATAAATAAAGATAAAGAGCGAAAAATAAAGAAAGGAATTTAAAGAACTAAAAATTAAGTAAATATATTCAAGTTCGACTAGAATTCGAACTCGGCCCTCCGATTCCTTAATCCAAATCTCTATCCATTACGATCTTTATTTCTGTGAAATTACAGAAAATGTGGCGCAAGGCCTAAAAAAGTGGATGGGAAAAGGACGGTCTTCATCGGTCTTACATTTAAACTTAGAAACAAACACTGACCCAAACATACAAACAATATTCCTAACACCAAAACACCACATACTTACTAGCCTTTCTTACTACATCCACCATAATACCTCATTGTCTCTATAAAAATCCTAAATAGTCCCCATATGTACAAAACGTCGTATGTAGAGGGGGGTGATTAAAACAACAAATTAAAAAGATCCCCAATGAGTATATACAACATGAATTAAGTCTCTATCCATTACTCCACCGTGCCTCCAGTCGAATCCATTACACTGACTCACGTGCTAATACCCTTAGGAAAGGTCTGAATCCTCTTCTTCTCCCTCCAGCTATGGGTAAATAGCAGGAAAGACTGGGTTCTATAGCCTCGGATGGCAACTGGTCTAGGGGAAGGACAACTCTAAATTCAAAACCTGCAGAGGGTCGTTTGGGGACCTTGTGGCACTTAGTGCACCAGGTCTCTGTATTCGGCCCTTCAAAAACTGTGGATGGTCCTGCACGAAACCTTCACCACTATAATCAAATCTCATGTGTAGTTGTCAGGCTGTCGGTTTCCTAGGAACTGATCTGCTTGACATTCATACGTCGAATCGACGGGGGAGTTGAGTATTCCCATACAATTAACGAAGTCAAGCAACGTTGAGCCTGGTCAGTACCAAGATTGGTGACCTCCTGGCAATACCAGGTGTTGTAAGCTTGGATGTGCCGGTGGTGCAATTGATCAAGATTTGGAATTGTTAATTGGAGAGCCGAGTTCCAATTCCAGTTGGGATCATTATATTCATTCACGCGCAAATAATCTTGCGAATGGTATGACATCCACTTCTCCAGCCAGTTATGAGTCAATTAGTAAGATTAAACCGTCATCTCAAAAATACTTCTTACAACTTAAAAAATATATATATATTCTGGATTTAAATAGCCTGCATTGGGTTGATAATCCGTAAAAAAAAACAAATTAATCAACCTTGAGTAGTTCTTCCGTAAAAAAGTAGTAATAGAAAACACTACTAAGTATTCTCACCAGCCTTAATGTTGCTGTAGACCGGAAAGGATCATTCGGTAGTAAAGCCTCTGATTTAGAATTTCGAAGAGAGTCGAACCACAATTTACTTGCTGCTGTTCCCAGATCAAGACTGACCGGGGGTCGTAGCACCTGTTAGGGTCCTAGCTATAGGCAAATTGTAAATTCCCGAGCAAAACACAATGAAAGTATAAAAACACATTTTTATGGTAAAAATACCAGCAATATATTAGTATATAAAAATTTACCAACAATGTATATTTATAATAAAATGACGAACAATTTTATCTGTTACTGAAGGCATACGACAGCATTTAAAATATATTTAACTGAAGCCATAAAACTGTGATCAAAATATTAAGATTTCGGCATTAAATAACCCATAGAGGTTGATATGCTGCTAAACAAAATCAACCAACCAACAATACCTATTTATAGTATATATTTAGTTGAAGCCATAAAATTGTGTTCAAAATATTTAGATTTCGGCATTAAATAACCCATAGAGGTTGATATGCCGCTAAACAAAATCAATCAACCAACAATACCTATTTATAGTATATATTTAGTTGAAGCCATAAAATTGTGTTCAAAATATTTAGATTTCGGCATTAAATAACCCATAGACGTTGATATGCCGCTAAACAAAATCAACCAACCAATAATACCTATTTATAGTATATATTTAGTTGAAGCCATAAAATTGTGTTCAAAATATTTAGATTTCGGCATTAAATAACCCATAGACGTTGATATGCCGCTAAACAAAATCAACCAACCAATAATACCTATTTATAGTATATATTTAGTTGAAGCCATAAAATTGTGTTTAAAATATTTAGATTTTGTCATTAAATAACCCATAGAGGTTGATATGCCGCTAAACAAAATCAACCAACCAACCGGAGAGTAATATTTTTTCTTAAATTTTACTTTACCCTTATCCTTTTTTTTGCACCAACTGGAATCGTTCTTTTATACTAGAATACATAATTTATTTGAAAAATCATATGAAACCAGAGAATATTGTGCGTGAATAATGACGTTATCGGATTTATAAAATTTCAGTTTCTGTCGAAAGTCCTCGCACTAATATAGTCGGCATTTTCGTTTTTAATTTGCAGGCTGTTCTGTTAAGAAATGTTACCCGACATCGCAAATTGATTGTCTGCACTGTCAAATATGTCACTGTTTTTGCCTGATTTAAATAGGAAACGGAGCTAAGGCTTTTGCGTGAGAAAAAAATAGGCTGTCAGTTTTTGACAGCATCGCTCTTACAGGAAAATAAGGTTCTTGCAAATCCTCCAAGAAAACGTCGATCAATTCAAACGAAAATAAACAGAAATGGAATATATCTAATATATATATATATATATATATATATATATATATCTGTATGTGTGTTTCATTAAAAACGACAGACAAGGTACTGTGATTAAGCTTTTTATTTAATTTTTCTTGTTTTTGAACAAGTGTTTTTTTTTTTTTGGACACAGAGTGTCTAGAAACTGTCCAAATGTTCTTTCATTCCGAGCGCGCTTTCGGCTATACATTTAGCCATTATCAAGGATGATTTTACTTTTTCTTTTTAATTGGGTGCAAGGGTTGTGTGTATGTTTCTAGAATTATGGAGATGTTTTATTTTCCGAACACCGTCAGCACATTGTGACCATGTTCGTAGTTAATATAATTAAGCGTTGGGTTTTTCTTTTTTTTTTATTATTTACGCTTCCATTACTTTTAATCTTTTTTTTTTTTTTTTTTACAAGTATAAGGTTATTATGTTTGTATTTTCTACTAGTATGTTTTGGATGAAGTCTGCTAAGTTTGTGTGTGTGTCTTAATTTTAATTTTTAAGAGTGAATGCCCACATCGCTGCTACAAAATAGCAGCGATGCTATTGAATAGTTTCTACACACTCCAGAAAAGAAAACAATGATACATGTATAAATGAAGGATTACTGCCTAAATACACTATATATATATATATATATATATATATATATATATATATATTTATGGGGCACGGTGGAGTAATGGATAGCGGTTTGGACTGAGGAATCGGAGAGCCAAGTACGAATTCCAGTTGAATCCATTGCTTTCAAAGGTGTAAATCTTCTTCTTCTCCCCCCCCCCCCAGCTATGGGTAAATAGCAGGACAGACTGGGTTCTATAGCCTTGGATGGCAACTGGTCTAGGAGAAAGACAACTCTGAATTCAAAACCTGCAGAGGGTCGTTTGGGGACCTTGTGGCACGTAGTGCACTAGGTCTCTGTATTCGGCCCTTCAAAAAGTGTGGGTGGTCCTGCACGAAACCTTCACCACTATAATCAAATCTCATGTGCTGGTGTCGGGCTGTCGGTTTCCTGGGAACTGATCCGCTTGACCCTCATGCGTCGAATTCGACGGGGAGAGTCAAGTATATATATATATATATATATATATATATATAGAGAGAGAGAGAGAGAGAGATAGATAGATAGATAGCATATCTTCATTCAAGCAAGTGTAGTTGAATAATTCAGATATATTATGTGTATTTATTTTAATCTTCTTCTTTTTCTTAATGTTATAATTGAACTGTCTGAGGAAGACGCTGAAGCTTTTCTCATTCTTTTTATTTTCCCAAGTACTTTCAATCTTCTGGGGTGAATTGCTAAGACAAAGAATTAATGCAATTAACAGTTGTGAATTTTTTTTTTCATGCGCATGAACGCGCTCAGTTAATTCAAAAATTTACCGCTCTGCAAGCCAGGTAATTTAATAGTATAAAATCTTTTTTTTTAATTACAATTTACGCGTTTTAAAACATTCTGCTAGACATCCTTGTGCGAATTAATTGAAACAACTGCTTTAGTTTTCTTTCTTTCACCATACGGTCAGCTTTAGATCCACTGGAGTGATAGGGTGTAATCGATTTCAATTTTTTCCACAAATTAGGTCATTTGCACTGGTGTGCAATAATATGAATCTATTTCTGGGTGTATGATGAAATTTGTCTGGCCTTGAAAAAAATTACGTCCGTGATTATCACGCCCACACATTATTGTCTCGACTGTCGATTAGTTGTCCAACGGCCATTGTCTGCGATGGACATTACTCCAAGGAAGCGTACGAAAATTGTAACGCTGCACGAACACACTGGCAAGCCCTACCAGTGAGCAAATCAAAGTAATATAGACTGACCCGGAAACTCTCCTGATTTAAATCCAATCGAAAATCTGTGGTCAATCTGCAAGGAACGAATTTGTGGACATACGAAGTACTAACATGTGCACGGCTTCATGTTTCACTGGAAAAATACGAATAAAAGTAAATAATAAAAATTCTTTTGGTTTAAATTAATTTGCACATTGGTGTAATTGTCATTTTTTTATAGACATTTTAAAACTTTGTTACCATACTCATAACTATTAATAATTTTATTTAGTATTGGTTGTAATTTTTAAAGAGTATATAAGGAAACGATTAGAGTTGCTCCAACGAGATTAATTTGGAAATAACAATTCTTCGCCTTATGAAGGTCGAAAGACCCGAAACCCGTGTAGAAAAATATGAAAAATAAAGTAAAACGTTTGCGACTTCTCTTTTATATATATATATATATATATATATATATATATATATATATATATATAATTCCAGTTGCAGTTGTAACCTTAGGATTTATTGGAAAAGTGCACGACAGAATCATCGAAGGGATTCCTGGTAGCTCATGCCTTAATAAATACAAAAAATTGTACTGACAAGTACAATTCATAATTTACGAAGGGCTTTATCTATGCCAAATATGTGTGGTTGGAGGGATAATAATGATTGGGGATAATAATGATTAGGGGGGATAATAATGTTTGGGGGATAATAATGATAAGTAGGTATAATGTTTGGGAGATAATAATGATTGGGGAATAATAATGATTAGGCGGGATGATAATGTTTGGGGGATAATAATGATTAGGCGGGATAATAATGTTTATGGGTATAATAATGTTTGGCGATAATAATGATTAGGGGATAATAATGTTTGGGGAGATAATAAGGATTAGTGGGATAATAATGTTTGGAGGATAATAATGATTAGGTGGGATAATAATAATTAGGGGGGATAATAATGTTTAGGGGTATAATAATGTTTTGAGATAATAATGATTACGGGGATAATAATGTTTGGGGAGATAATAAGGATTAGTGGGATAATAATGTTTGGGGGATAATAATGATTAGGCGGGATAATAATGTTTGGAGGATAATAATGATTAGTCGGGATAATAATAATTGGGGGGGATAATAATGTTTAGGGGTATAATAATGTTTTGAGATAATAATGATTACGGGGATAATAATGTTTGGGGGATAATAATGATTAGTAGGTATAATGTTTGGGTGATAATAATGATTGGCGGATAATAATGATTAGGCGGGATAATAATGTTTGGGGGATAATAATGATTAGGCGGGATAATAATAATTAGGGGGGATAATAATGTTTAGGGGTATAATAATGTTTGGAGATAATAATGATTACGGGGATAATAATGTTTGGGGAGATAATAAGGATTAGTGGGATAATAATGATTAGGGGAATAATAACATAATATTAATAATTTGCAGAGAGTTGCTTAATATATCATTACTTTGTAAATTTTATTTCTAATTTTTTAAGCTGTTCAATATTTGATTTTGAATTGGTTTTAAATTTTAGAAACATTTATATGCGATTAAATGCAATTACTAATATGCTGGTGGGTGTGCGGATAGTGTTAGTGTTATACAAGCAGAATCGGCGAGCCGAGTTCGAATTCGAGGCTAACCTACTGTATTCACTTTGGCAGAAATGCTATTGGAAAAGGCATATAGGCATGTCGTATCTCCCCATCTATGGGTCAAATAGCAGAAAAAACTGAATTTACTAGCCTTTGTTGGAAAAGCTAATTGGGCAACCCCTCCACTATTTATCTTCGCAAGATAATAAAGAAAAAGAATCTGTGGAGAGCCATCATCGCTTTCGTCCTGAATGGAGAAAGGCTACCCTGAATTCCAAACCGCGGAAATGGTAACAGGAAAACCACTCCACTACCTTTCCTGAGAATTTATGGAAATTCACAAATAATAAAAAAGAAGCTGTGGAGAGCTATTATCGCTTACGTCGTGACTACTTTGAATTCCAAACCGTGGAACAAGCAACGGGAAACTTGGGGTTTTCTCCAAGTTTTGGGGTTTTCTCCAAGCGTAGATTCTACGTTCTCGCGAAGATTTTAAGGCACTATTTCACAGGTAACTGCTTATAAATCTTGCCATCATCCGGCTTAGCCCACGTGTGCACATCCCAAACACAATTGGGTCAACTGGCTGTTCACATATTAGAGCAGTGGTTCTCAAACGATTTTGAACCATGGCCCACTTTGGTATTTCTAAAATTCTGGTACCCACCCCACTGTAATTTTGAATTCTTACATAGTCAAAATTTTGGCTGCAATTCACGTGAAGGAAGCTTTAAAAGTCCATTAACTTGATCTCTAAACAAGCCTCCAAAGACCATGGCGTCAATGAAAGAGAAAAATTTAAAAAAAGAGAGTTAAATATATTGTTGTGGTGTCCTCCCCCTAAGGAGTATGTGTTCGACTCTTCTGCCTACTATAAGATTAGTAGGAAAGAAGGCCTTGAGGGAACAGTCGACCAGACTGTTCACTGTCGAACTCTCTGCCATGGCAGAGAGGAACTCGGACGAAGTTTTGCTGCAGGGCAAAGTTTCGTCCGGGGAGGTAGACAGTCCCTGAACACGTCTAGGCGGGTTCAAAGGGAATATTTTTGGCCGAGCCTACGGGCTCGGAGAAACTCACATTAAACTCGGCCTTGTGCCACATACAATCCTTGTGGGGGGACTGTTAAATATAACTGTCGACTAGACTGTTCATTTCTGTCGAACTCTCTGCCTCGGCAGAGGAACCCGGACGAAACTTTGCCTTTCGGAGTTAGACAGTCCCTGAACCCGTTTATACGGGTTCGAAGGGAATATTTTTGACCGAGCCTACGGGCTCGGAGTACCCACAGTAAACCGGCCTTTTGCCACATACACCCACGTGGGGGCGGCTGTTAAATATTATCAGTCGACCAGACTGTTCGTAACTGTCGAACTCTCTGCCTTGAGCAGAGAGGAACTGGGACGAGGCTTTGCCGCAGGGCAGAGTCTCGTCCGGGTAGGTAGACAGACCCTGAACCCGTTTATACGGGTTCGAAGTGAATATTTTTGGCCGAGCCTACGGGCTCGGAAAACCCACGGTAAACTCGGCCTTGTGCCACATACATCCCTCCTGGGTGGGGGCTGTTAAATATTAACAGTGATAGAGACTGTTCTACCGAGGCTGTGACTGTTCGCAGCCCCATTCGAACTATCTGCTTTTGGCAGAGAGGAACCCGGACGAGGCTGTGCCGAAGGGGAGAGTCTCGTCCGGAGAGGTAGACATTCCCTGAACCTGTTTAGGCGGCTTCAAAGGGGATATTTTTGGCCGAGCATACGTGCTCGGACAACCCACGGTAAACTCGGCCTTGTGCCACATACATCCCTCCTGGGTTGGGGGCTGTTAAATATTAACAGTCGAATAGATTGAACGCTGGGTCATCCGACGCACACTCACTAGTCGTGTAATACTCTTCTGTTGTACTTAATGTTTAATATATGATATATCTGTAACACTTGTTTGGTTATTTCTTTAACCATTTACTTTGGTCACAGCATATATATATATATATATATATATATATATATATATATATATAAAACATATAATAGAGAACTGAAAGGCAAAAATATAAAATATTTGAATGTGTAATTGGATCGACTACCTGCTTACAAGCTAAGAACAGCCAGTGACATTCCATGAGGCGCCGATCTACACCTGGTGGCTATGAAAGCAGATGATGCAGATGGATTTTGGGTTTTCGTCAAGCTTGGCTTCAACGTTCTCACGAGAATTCAATACTTTCTTTTCTCTCCCCTCACAGGTGGGTGCTTATATACCTACTCATCAACCGGCTTATCCCACGTGTGCACATTCCAAGCACAGTAGTTGGGTCGATTATCTATTTATATGCTAGGAGAAGCCACTGACGTGCCGTGAAGCGCCGATCTTTGGCTGGTGGCTTGGATGGTATTCCTCATATCAAACTGCTAACGCCTACGCTGTGTCATCCGACACACACTCACTAGTCGTTTAATATTCTTCTGCTGTACTTATTGTTTAATATATGATATATTTGTAACACTTGTTTGGTTATTTTCTTTAACAATTTACTTGGGTAACATAATATATATATATATATATATATATATATATATATATATATATATATATATATATTTTCAAAATATATAATAGAGAACTGAAAGGCAAAAATATAAAATATTTGAATGAAAGCTTTATTCTGTAATATACTTTGAACATTTTAATCATGAAATAATAATGCAAAATGAAATTTGAGCTCACGAGAAGACAATTCTCGAATTGGCCCCCTTATTCTGTTAGTATAGTAAGCCGAAGGTTGCACATCATACTTAGGCCTCACAAAAATATCACCATGTCCCACTGGTAGAGTATATGCCTCACGTTGGGAATCATTCTGCTAGAGGCAGCCACTGAAATTCCGTGAGGTGCTGATCTGCACCTGGTGGCTAGGTGGTCATCCTTCAACCCGTTCATACGTCTTCTTAGTTGAGTTTACATACTACAAAAAATACACCCTATAAATTTTTAAAAAATAAACCTAAAAACATACGGAGTGAATGTCGAAAATACCCAAGTTACGTCCTTAAGATCCCCTATGAGGTTCAGAATGAGTGAAAATATCTATTTTTGGTATTAAGCCGAAAAACCAAGCAATAGCACAACGCATCACGTGTGTGTAGGTATTTATCAATTCGTACACTCGAACAGAAGATGACACATTGTAGCGTGTAAAGTGGGAATCCTAAGCAAAATTGATTAGTCCCCCTCCCGGCATTTCCCTTACGGAACGGGTCGTCAGCTACTTATTGATATTTGTTATTGTTTGTTTTCACGTTACCATGGCTACGGAGACAGGAGGAACTCTCAAAACGTAGGCAATAGTAAAAGTAATGGAAGAATGTTTCACGTGAAATCACATATTTTGTAGAAGTATTTTTAAGATGATTTGTAAAATTGCAGATATTATTTCGTTTTGCTTTTTATTTTTGCGTCTGCTTGTCTTGGTAGCCGCTGGGGGGGGGACATTGAAACAAGAAACGATGGCGAACGATTGAGATATACAGGTATGTATAGATCGTAAAGAACACAATAAGAAAGAAAGAAAGAAAGAAAGAAAGAAAGAAAGAAAGAAAGAAAGAAAGAAACTGAGATATAAACAATGTAGTAGATAGATAGATAGATAGATACGAACAGACTGAGAAAGAAAGAAAGAAAGAAAGAAAGAAAGAAAGAGATACACTGAGATGTAAACAGTGTAATAAATAGATAGGTAGATAGATAGATAGGAACAGATTGAGAAAAAAAGAAAGAAAGAAATACACTGAGAGGTAAACAGTGCAATAGATAGATAGATAGATAGATAGATAGATAGATAGATAGATATGAATAGACTGAGATAGATAGATAGATAGATAGATAGATAGATAGATAGATAGATAGATAGATTGAGAAAGAAAAAAAGAAAGAAAGAAAGAAAGAAATACACTGATGTAAACAGTGTAATAGATAGATAGATAGATAGATAGATAGATAGATAGATAGATAGGAACAGACTGAGAAAGAAAGAAAGAAAGAAAGAAAGAAAGAAAGAAAGAAAGAAAAAAGAAAGAAATACACAGTGTAATAGATAGATAGATAGATAGATTTAGTATCTTGGCTCCTGTCAAAGTTGACCCTAGATGTAAAAGGCTTTTGCCATTACTGCCTGGATGGATAATTTAGTTATGGTAGACGGTTTTCTAAAATGTTCACATATCTCTTTTCTCTCTCAGCCTCCGAAACATTTTCTAAAGATATCCTGATGATGGCACAACACCAAGAAACATTTTAATTCACCAAGATAAAATATGTACTTGCCAATCAATCAATTAAATTCAAAATCCATGAGAGCCATGTATGGCACAAGATCAGGGCATTTATCATTATTGAGCGTAAGAGCTAGATAACTACAAAATGTCTTTAGCTTACATTCTATGTTCTGCATCTCTTCAGAATAATTGCCCTCCATAACTTCCTATGCCTTGTTGCTCTTAGAAGATTTTCTCCCTTTGATAACGCTCCCGCCATCTGTTCCGCCATCTTGACATGAAAGTGACTCACTGAATACCCCTAACTCAATATGCCCCATAACACTCACATTTCATATATACGAAGCCCAGAATATTCATCATGGTGCCTATTCTCATAAGAGTATAACGGGCACATGTATCACAGCCAAATGTGTATAATATGGCGAAAAAATATATAAACAGCGCATAAGTTTACTAGTTGGGCCCAGTTAGAAATACCTTCAGCTCAGGTAACCCTCCCAAGTATCTAGATGTGTCTCCCAAGTCACCTTGGCTGACTCATCCTTTAAACTTATAAAGACAAACCTATCGACCCTTCTTATTTAGCACATTCATGAACAGAGATGCGTAGTTTGTTAGTACCTCGTGAATCTGATGAGGTGTCTACGGTCAGATAAGAAGATTTGTGCTACTGAAGAGGATATTTACTGACGCCATCTTAAATGGCTAAAATAAAACATTTCGATACTAATACCTAGAATCAATTAAGCCACGAGAAGCATCTTGATGTAGCACCAGGGCATTTATTAATAATATTAAAGACTTCTCAGCCTGTGAAGTTCTTTTGTTGTACGTTGGCCTACACCCAGATACGAGCAGAGAAATGCGCCATCGCCCTAACGCGCTGGTAGAAGCGTTTATGACACGCTTGGGCAACCATATCTCTTTTTTATGATCGTCTATGGCTAACAGAAGTGAATGTAAATATCCCGAGCCGTTATCCATTACACCATCCGCACATTCAACCTTACAGCGCCTGATATTGACCAGACTCGACGTTGCTTAACCTCGGTGATCTAACGAGGAGCGCTGTTTCAACGTGATATGGCCGTATGCCGGCCATGGTCAAGATCAAATTGACTATGGAAGACGAATTCTCAATTTAAGAAAACCGATCCTTCATCAAACTCTATCTATTGGCGATAATAAAGCAAATAGCTTTATCAAATTAAAACAAACCAAATCACTTGAAGACTTCCAACTGCGGCAACAACCAAAATGGTTAGCACATCTAAGTAGACGGGAAAATAATTCTGTAATGTTTACAGAGTCTGTCTATATTTCTAAGAGGCAATGTAATTATTTACACTATTTACATTGTTCAGACTGGTGTCCTCATCTTCGTTTCCATATTCACAACATTTCGGCGCTGTACGCACCGGCCTTCTTCAGGATCTGTTTATATTTCAGAGAAGTATTGTAATTATTTACACTATTTACATTGTTCGGACTGTTGTACTCATCTTCGTTGCCATATTAACGACGTTTCGGTCGTTGTACGCTCCGGCCTTCTTCAGGATCTGTCTCTATTTCTGAGATGAGGTATCGTAATTATTTACACTGTTTACATTGTTCGGATTGTTTTCCTCATCTTTATTATCATATTAATGAGGTTTCGGCTGTTGTACGCTCAGACTTCTTCAGGATCTGTCTATATTTCTGAGATGAGGTACCGTAATTATTTACATAGTTCGGACCGTTGTCCTCATCTTTATTGTCATGTACACGACGTTTCGGCCGATATGGATAAAAGCGTTGGTTAGATCCAGTGAGTTGACCCAAATTGTGAGTTCAATATCTGGCTACGGCAGTGGTGAACAAAATTTTGGAGAGTTGAGTTAAAGGAAGATAATTGAGACATCCGGAAGAGACATGGAACGCGGAACTAGAACAATCTACCCCGATGGACGAAATAAAGGGTTCAGTTCGAAATTCCGATCATCTGAAGAAGGCTGGAGCGTACAACGGTCGAAACGTCATAAAGATGCGGACAACAGTCCGAACAATGTAAATAATGTAAATAAAATGTTTACAGAGGTGTGACTTTTATTGCTTTTATTTGCAGTATGCTGTGTCCTATCCTGATGGCGTTCTCAGTTCCGAATTGGGCATATTGAAAATATTGGAGACAATATATATTAAGTCCTTACAGCCTTCCCTCTGTAAACAGAAAGTGTAACCTTTAGGTCGGAATGTTATTTACCGATGTTCTTGATTATGTGACGCTGTTATTGACTTGTTTATTTGGTTTGTATGTTCTTGCTTTCGGGCAGGTTATGTAACTAGAAGGGAAAATAATGATATACCGTATTTCCCGTATGGTAAGACGCACCTTATAATTAGCTAGGTAATTTTTGGAGAAAAAAATATTTCAGTATTTAATAGTCCAAGTCGCCGATTTTACGGTGTCACTTTTTTTTCCCTGTCACAACAAATTAACATATTTTGGACCTATTGGAAATGATTCGTGGTTATTATTAACTAGCAGCATGACCCGGCGTTGCCCGTGCTTGATTCAAAAATCGTACGATACATACAGCAACCGCTATAACTTGACTTAAAATATTTTTGCCCTTCCTAGCCTTTAAAGGAGTGCCCTTTGCCGTGCTGATGTTGCTACATGCCTTACTTCTTGCCTATCTCACACTGCGAATTTTTTCTAAGCTCTATACTAAACATTAAATCTGTTACGAAAAAAGAACTAAACAAAATGAACACAAAACGATCAGCTTTAAAAAAAAAAATGACTCGTAACTGGAAAAACCGAATGAAAACAGAATGTTAACAACAAATACTTTTTCACACCCGACTCAGGAATTTTCACCATAGGAAACTTCGCCGTATAGGATTTTTGCCGTAAAGCAAAAACGCCGCATTTTATTTATTTTTTTTTATTTTTTTTTTTTTTTGATACCCTTATCTTGAACGTCCATTTTGGAGTAATGTTCAATTTAATATGCGAAGTACCTTGTTAAGCATATTTTAATTAATATAACAAGGTGGGATTTTAAATTCTTTAAATGTTTTTGTGTTTGATGAATTGAATTAAACATATTGATATGTGTTTATTGATGGAAAATTGATGTAATGAAGATGCATACACCTGGGTTCTCCCTCAATATAATATGATTGGCTGGTGTCAGCCATAAATACAGACTGAGGTGGAGGTACAGGGACGATGCCTATTGTCCTCGCCTATTGCCTACCACTACGACGAGGACCAGTCCATTACGGTTACCTGCTAGATTGTCCTACTCGATTACAGTAGTCCAAAACCACTTTGCTACTTCGAACAAATAGATCACTTTCTGGGACATATCAAAAATATTTATCAGTATTCCTTCGAATTAATTTCTACGTAATAAATTATATTTTCTGTAAGTTTTGTAATTAGGCTGGCATTTATTAAACACACTTTATTATACCACCAACTTTTATAAAATCCCTCATGCCAGAAACTAAGATCCGCTCAGCATAGTTGCAGTATAAACCACAGGTGGACATTGTGGGTATTGAACAAACACAAATGTGCCTGAGCAGGCGTCTGCAACAGGGATTGGCTAGCCTCCCTATTAGACAGACATACTCTTATACGAGCGGCCGGCCTCTGTATGGATATCTGATACTCTAGTGTTTAGAAGATTCGCCAACGTGTGAAAATCCTCACCGGAAGAAAAATAGATAAATAAATGGTAGCGGGTTGAAGACAGTTGTCTCAGGTGTCGGGTGTCGGGATGAAACAAGCTTGTGTTAACTTTGCATTTAAGTATCATGTCTCTATTCGAGGATTTCCATCGATCAGCACAAAAAAGAAAGCAAAAATAAAAAAAATTTTGTTTATCAAAATAGATGTAGCAGTTCTGAGTGCCATTGTATTCGACTGGGAACGGCAGGACATAATTAACGAATTAGCAATTAGGAAGAAGGATAAAGATATACTTCTAAAAAGAGTTTCCCTCTGAGATCTTCCACTAAGAATGTTTGCCTCTTAGCAAACACGCAGGCCTGAAACTGCTATATAACAATAAAATTTGTTGTGATATATATTTATATTATGAAATGGACAAAGTCCGACAATTATTTTAAGACATTTTTATGTTTATACATTCTTTTTATAGATACAAATATTTAAGTAAAAGCTCTCTTTTATAATAAACAATATTAAACAACATTTACCGGCCTGAATTTCCGAGAAATTTGCATAGAAAATTTTCGTCCTCCGACAGAATCGAACCTGCATCCTATGCGGAACCGTCATATAGCCCTGACGTGCCTTAACCGATTTGGCTACAGAGGAGCGTTCGGTTAGCAAGGTGGACATAAAATGTCTTTATATATATATATATATATATATATATATATAACATTGAAAAACATAAGGAAAAAATTAATTATTTTTAATAATATGTGGAAATCTCCGCCTTTTACCTGAAGACGGTCGCGAGACCAGAAACACGTGTAGTAAAATTATGGAAAATAAAACATAATATTTCTTTTTTTTTTTAATCCACTTTACAACCAAAAACGTTTGCGGCACCTCTCTTCTCTTCTTTTTAATATACACACTTTTCTCTCGTTGGAACCACTATAACCTCTTTCTTTTATATATATATATATATATATATATATATGTATGTATTTAAATAAAAAGAAAGAACAGTAAGATATATAATCCGGTGTTCTTATAGATATTTTTATTTTTTACAAAATAGTGCTCAATGTAAATTTACAGAACATTAATATTATAAATTAATTGATTTAAAATATGGATTTTTTCCGCTACACAGTTCTAACCATGTTTCAAAAATGGAAGCTAAAAGCCACGAATTTAATTTTGCAATTAAATTAAAGACATTAATTCCATTTCATCCTCAAGCGAATTTTGGAGACTCTTTAATTTAATTGCAAAATTAAATTCGTGGCTTTTAGCTTCCATTTTTGAAACATGGTTAGAACTGTGTAGCGGAAAAAAACATATTTTAAATCAATTAATTTATAATATATATATATATATATATATATATATATATATATATATGGTATACCGTTATCCCATACATTGGCACTATGGTTATTTGAGGCTTCCTATATTTCCACTCCATCGTCACTTTGTTGGTGTGCTACTTGCTCTCCCACTGAATACTAATAATAATGACAATAATAATAATAATACTGAAATATTTTTAGCATCACATAGTTTTGTTGATGGTATCAATTACATTGACGTCATAAGATTATTGGTATTGACGTCATCAGGTGAAAACCGATACTCACTTCCGGACACACTATTTGGTCAGCATGGAGCATCTGCTTTGCGAAAGCTAATAAAATTAAATACGTGTGTCCGTCCGTGTGTAGGTGAGAATGTAAGATGAATGTGTGTCCAAGGGAACTGGAGACACATCGAGTGAATATTGTGCCATGTTTGAGTGAGAAAAAAATGAAACGGGAGAAGGAATTTACCGTGAATGGAAGAGAGAGACAGAAAGCGAGTGAGAGAGAGAGAGACAAAATGCGGGGGAGTGAAAAAGCTACAGAGAGCGAGAGAGAAACCTAGAGAGAGAGAAAAACCAAGTGAGAGAAAGAGAGAGAAAGCGAGAGAGAGAGAAAGAGAGAAATCGTGAGAGAGTGTGAGAAAAATAAAGCGAGTGAGAGAGAGAGAGACAAAAAGCGGGGGAGAGAAAAGGCTAGAGAAAAAAAACGAGAGAGAGAGAGAGAGAAACCAAGTGAGAGAAAGAGAGAGAAAGAGAGAAATCGTGAGAGAGTGTGAGAAAATAAAGCGAGTGAGAGAGAGAGAGAGAGAAAGCGAGGGAGAGAAAAAGCTAGAGAGAGAAAGAAAACGAGAGAGAGAGAGAAACCGAGAGAGAGAGAAAGAGAGAGGAAGAAAAACCAAGTGAGAGAAAGAGAGAAATCGAGAGTGAGTAAAAGAAAGCGAGTGAGAGAGAGAGAGAGAGACAAAAAGCGGGGAATAGAAAAAGCTAGAGAGAGAGAGAGAGAAAGAAAACGAGAGAGAGAGAGAAACCGAGAGAGAGAGAGGGAGAAAAGCCAAGTGAGAGAAAGAGAGAGAAAGAGAGAAATCGAGAGTGAGAAAAAGAAAACGAGTGAGAGACAAAAAGCGGGGGAGAGAAAAGCTAGAGAGAGAGAGAAAGAAAACGAGAGAGAGAGAGAAAAACCGTGAGAGAGAGAGAGAGAGTGAGAGGGAGAAAAACCAAGTGAGAGAGAGAGAGAGTGAGAGGGAGAAAAACCAAGTGAGAGAAAGAGAGAGAAATCGAGAGAGAGTGTGAGAAAAAGAAAGCGAATGAGAGAGAGAGAGAGACAAAATGCGAGTGAGAGAAAAAGCTAGAGAGAGAGAAAGAAAACGAGAGAGAGAGAAACCAAGAGAGATAGAAAGAGAAACCAAGTGAGAGAAAGAGAGAAATCGAGAGTGAGAAAAAGAAAGCGAGTGAGAGAGACAAAAAGCGAGGGAGATAAAAGCTAGAGAGAGAGAAAGGAAACGAGAGAGAAAAAAAACCTAGAGAGAGAGAAACCGAGTGAGAGAAAGAGAGAGAAAGCGAGAGCGAGAAAGAGAGAAACCGTTAGAGAGAAATCGAGAGTGAGAGAGTGAGAAAAATAAAGCGAGTGAAAGAGAGAGAAAGCGAGTAAGAGAAAGAGAAAAAAAACGAGAGAGAGAAAGAGAGAGATAAACCGAGTGAGAGAGAGAGAGAAAGTGTGAGAGAAAGCCCTCGAGAGAGGGAGAGAGAGAAAGCGAGAGAGAGAGAGATAAATCGAGTGAACGAGAGAAAAATCGAAAGAGAGATAAACCGAGAGATAAATTAACTGAGAGAGAGAGAGAAATCAACCGAGAGAGAGAGAGAGATCAACCGAGAGAGAGAGAAATTAACCGAGAGAGAGAGAGAGAGATTAACCGAGAGAGAGATCAACCGAGAGAGAGAGAGAGATTATCCAAGAGAGAGAGAGAGATCAACCGAGAGAGAAAGAAATTAACCGAGAGAGAGATCAACCGAGAGAGAGAGAGATTAACCGAGAGAGAGAGAGAGATCAACAGAGAGAGAGAAATTAACCGAGAGAGAGAGAGATTATCCGAGAGAGAGAGAGAGAGATCAGCGGAGAGAAAGAGAGAGAGAGAAAGCGACAAAAAGAGAAAGAATGCGATAGTGGGAGAGAACCAGACAAGCACAAGATGGCAGAAAAACAAAGAAAGTATAAAACTCCACGACAGATTTTTACTAATGTTTCATTATTTATGAGGTTCTGTTTGTTTCCCTCGTACGGGTTAAATTGCATTAAAAGCCCTGGCTCTCGTTCAAGCACCGAAGTTAAGCAACGCAAGCCCGGTCAGTACTCAGTTGAGGCACTGCTTGGGAACACTGGTTGTTGTAAGCAAACTCCTACAATCCAAATTATTATTTGGACTAATGCCCTCATTTTTTTTGTTTTCATCACAAGTTTTCGGACATTGTGTATGCCCCACCCCCGCCCCGGCCTTCCTCAGGTGTGTGTATATCGATCTGGGTAACATACAGAGAATTTCAAAATTAACTCTTTATTTAATCTGCCGGGGTAGACTGTTCTTGTTCCACTTCCAAGAACAAGACGCCATATCCCTTGACCTGAACAGTGGAACGCGGGCAGTCTAAATTAAATAAAGGGTTCATTTTGAAATTCTCTGTATGTTACCCAGATCGATTTACAGCTGAGGAAGGCCGGAGGGTGCAGCAGGCGAAACTTTGTGACAACAACAAAGATGAGGACAATGGTCGGAATATAAATAGGGTAAATAATGATAATGTAAATTGTTCTAGTTCCACGTGCCATGCCTCTTGCGGATGTGTTGGCTATCTCCGTTTAACTCAACTCTCCATAATTTTGTTCTCCACCGACGTAGCCAGGTATTGAACGTCACAACTCTTTATGCCTCGTCACTGGATCTAACCAACGCCTTTATCCACTGGGTCATGTGTCCTCAAGATCCAAAGCGTTGTGAGTTCAATATCTAGCTACTATAGACTGGCCTGGAAACTCTCCTGATTTTAAATCCCATCGATAATCTGTGGTCAGTCTTCAAGGAATGACTTTGGGGAATGGACAAACGAATTACTAACATGTGCACTGGATTATATTTCATTGGAAAAATACGAAAAAATTAAATCATAACTGAATTATTCGTTTTGTTTCAATTAATTTACACAAAGGTGTAGGTGATAATGGCCCTCCACATCTTCTTGTACAATTAATTTGCACAAGGGTGTATGTGTAAATTATGAAGACATCCCAAATAACTGGACACTTTTCAGATATAACTCGTAGAGAAATAGACAGAAATTTCGCTACCATTTGTAATATTCTAACAATGTTGTGGATAATTGCGGAATATTACTAAAAGACTTTTTTCTCTTTCATTCATTTTGTCTTGGTGTAATGGTTAACGAGATTGTCTCGTTAGAACAAATACGAATACGTAGTGAGTTTGATCCTCACTGGGTGCTCCATACTTTCGGCCTTGTGCCACATCTAAGCCGCTAAGGGTACTTCGAGACGGTGTAATGGTTATCAAACTTGTCTCGTTAGAACAATTACAACTGAGTTTGATTTTCACTGGGTGCCCCATACTGTCGGCCTTGTGCCACATCTGAGCTTAGAAAATCACCATTCTGCATTGATACTTTTGTTTTCGTTCTTCTACCATCGTGTGACTATCTATTCTCTCACTCTCCCTGCCCCCTCTCTCTCTCTCTCTTTCTTTCTCTCTCTCTTCTTCTCTCTATGTCCTTTTCTTTCTCTTCATCTCTCTCCCCTTCTCTCACTCTTTCTCTCTATCTCTCTCTGACTCTCTCTCTTCTCTCACTTTATCCCTCTCTTTTTTCTCTCTCTTCCTCTCTTTCTTTCTCTCTCTCTTCTTCTCTCTCTTCTCTTCTCTTTCTTTCTTTCTTCTTCTATGTCCTTGTCTTTCTCTTCCTCTCTCTCCTTTTCTCTCACTCTTTCTCTCTCTTCCTCTATCTTACTTTCTCTCTCTTCCTCTCACTCTCTCACTTTCTCTATCTTTTTTCTCTATTCATCCTCTCTCTTTTCTCTCTATCCCTCTCTCTCACTTTCTCTCTCTGTTCCTCTCTCAAACTTTCTCTCCATCTCTTTCTTTTCTTCTCTCTTTTTTTCTCGCTTTCTTTGCTCTTTCTTCCACTCCCCTTTTCTCTATCTCTCTATTTCCCTCTCTCCCTTTCTTTCTCAGTTTCTTTCTCTCTCTTCCTCTCTCTCTCTTCTTCTTTCTCTCACTTTATTTCTCTATTGCTCTCTTCTTCTTCTTCTTCTATCTCACTTTCCTCCTCTTTCTTCCTCTCTTTCTCAACTCGTTTCTATTTTCTCACAAACATGGCCGAATATTTCCTTCTCTGTCGAGGACACACATTCAGCCGACAGACACATGTACACGTGGACACACGCATTTAATTTTATTAGCTTTCACGAAACACATGCTGGACGATGACTAAACAATGTGCCCGGAAGTTAGGATCGGTTTCAGCTAATGACGTCAATGCTCATAACCTGATGACGTCAATGCTCATAACCTGATGACGTCAATACAATTGCTGACGTCAACAAAATTACGTGATGCTAAATATACTTAATTACTATTATTATTATTATTGAGCGAGCTATCAACAAAGTGACGACGGGGTACAAAATATATACAACTCATGACCTGGCATGTGTATCACAGTCAAAATGTGCCAAAGGTCGTGATATGATTATGAGTTTTGGCAAAAGCAGCTCATAACCTTGCAGGTTGTGTTACCCAGTCCGTTCAGACTGTCTCCAGTTGACGGTGTTCCCTAGTATCTAGCTGTGACTCCCAAGCCACCATCGCTGCCCCACCTTTCAGACTTAAAACTTTGAGGTACGGTTGATAGCAGCTAGGTTTGTTTTGTAATCTGTCGCGCGTACATATTACAAGTAATAATAGAAAAACTTCAATGTAAAATAATAAACTATTTAGTCACCAAACGCAATTTAAAAATGTTAACAACAAAGAAGTAAGAGTCAACTGAAAGATTATTGATTACTTATCAGTTAATACATAACTACGTAGAGCTGCTAAGAAAAGTATTATGTCGTCTTAAAACATGGTACTGTCGACTTTAACGTCCGGGTTAACACAATAGTCAAACACGTAATGGTAACCACTCAGTCAGTGGCATGATATCTCTATTTATAATAAATGGCGGTCTACATTTCCATTGTCTAGAGATTCACGTTCAATCTCCGGTGTCAGCAGTGACACTTTTCGTTCGTATATGACAGTTTGAGGAACCAGAGAGCCGAGTTCGAATTCCAGTAGAGATCACTGCCTTCACTTACGTGATAATACACTTGAGAAAGGTATGAATCCATGCATTCCCCCCCATTTGTATCTAGGGATAAATAGCAGGATGAATTGGGCCCTATAACCTCAGTTTGCAACCAGTCTAGGAAAAGGAAAACTTTGGATTCAAAACCACCCTGGAGAGGGATGGGCTCCGTCAGGCTGTCTTGTTAAATCACTACAGTAGATGTGGTAGCCTTACAAGATTCGTGTTTGTAACCCTCTCGATCCCAACTCTTGAATAAAGGTACACTGTGCATTAATCCATCGTGGCAAGTAAAATTGTCGGGTACCAAACGAAATATTTTCTGTAGCCCATCTTAATTCACCAATTTTAACGCCTCCAATCAAGTATGACTTCACACAGGGATTTGCAGATCTAAGCAATGGGGACTTCTGAAGCGATGAAAGACTAGGCTTGATTTTCTTTATTACTATTATTATTGTTGTTATTATTATTATTATTATTTGTTTATACTATGTATCCTGCTTTGTATCCTGTATAGCCAGGTCCAAACTATGGTCCTTAGGTCCTACAGGAGAACTGTCATTTAATTGATAGCACTTTTCTTAGTATATGGGATATTCCTAGTAGGGCAATCTTCTGGGCACTTGTATATTGATGTTACCTGAGACACTGTTACTAAAACTGCCCATTCCTTTTCTCAAAAGACCCAAAGCTTCGATTACTTTTGATACAATCTCATT
Source organism: Acanthosepion pharaonis (assembly GCA_903632075.3). Lineage (NCBI taxonomy): Eukaryota > Metazoa > Mollusca > Cephalopoda > Sepiida > Sepiidae > Acanthosepion > Acanthosepion pharaonis. Next base: position 2,752,564 of record CAHIKZ030000313.1, on the reverse strand, counting down.
CTTCATTCCCCACATCCTGTTAATCTCGATATCCAGGGCCTTGTATTTGAAAAATTTCTCGATAATTTTCATGGAAGTGTTTCTCTCAGATGGTACTGTTATATCAGTAAGCATACACTTGCTGAATTTCTTGTCTTTTAGGCCAATACTGGCTTTATTTCTCCTGTCAGTTTGAATTGACATGTCCCAGAGGATAGTTACATCGTAATTTTCGGTAACTGTGTTCGGTTGGTGCTCATAACATCTCTCAGTGGTTTCGATTTCGTGCTTCTTGAATATCTTCCAGTGCACATATGACCTTGTTATGTCTGTGGGTTTATATACTGGACTCTTCAGACGTTTTTATTCAGTTCCTAAGAATCGACAGCCAGACACCTGTACATATAATTTGATTATAGTGGTGAAGGCTTTGTGCATACTTTTTGAAGGGCCGGCTACAGAGACCTGGTGCACTGAATTCAGAGTTGTCTTACTGCTAGACCACTTGCCATTCAAGGCTACAGAACCCAGTCTGTCCTGCTATTGACCCATAGCTGGAGGGAGGAGAAGAAGAAGATTCATATCTTTCCCAACGGTATTAGCACGTAAGTGAATGTAATGGATTCGACTGGAAAGCTTAGATTGGGTTTAAACATGTATCAATATGGTGATTTCCTTTCGTTTTTCAATGATAATGTTATTAAACTTATCAAACAATATGAAAGGAACTTACTTAAAATAAATCGACAACACTTGTCTATATTATTCAATGAAACATGCATCAATATATATATATATATATATATATATATATATATATATATATACTCAGTTGTATGGATATGAGTTTGTAAGCCTGGGTTTCACGTTTTTACGATCATCTGACAAACCCAGGGTCACAAACTCATATCCATACAACTGAATATGTTAGCTCTATCAGTGATTTTAGTGTTTCCACTAAGTACTGCGAATATAAAATAATATATATATATATATATATATATTTATATATATATATATATATATATATATATATATATATATATATTTATATATATTTATATATATATATATATATATATATATATATATATATATGAAAGGATTTTAATCTTATTTAATTTCTTATTAATATTAACGTTATTTTTAGTGGGTACGCCTGTTTAAGTTGTTATCCCTGTTCTTTTTAAACAATGAAAATAATGATAACCGATGTAAACTAAATAGTCCTATTAAAGAAAAGCTAGATACATCCGGGCGCTTTCGGCTATTCTATTAGTTATTATCAAGATTGTCTGGTATTTTTAACTGAGTGTGTAGATTTTTAGACATTTCTAGAGTGATGAGAATTTTTTTTCCAAACACGGTCTGCACATTCTGTCCGTGTTCATAGTTGATTTTACTGAGTTTTGTCTTTTTCATTTTAGTACTAATGCTTCCATTTTCGTAAACACTTATACAAACACGAGAAAAATTAAATAAAAAGTTTCATCACAGTACCTTATAAGTTATCTTTAATGTAATTTGTACAAATGAGTGACTGCTGCCTAAATACACAATTATATATATATATATATATATATATATATATATATATATATATATATATATATGTGTGAATATATACATATGCAATCGTTACGCCACGTGGCCTGACAATTGCATCTAGCATGAAACAGACTGTCGCCTCTAAGTGTTGACTTCAATGTTCACTTTTATGTTTATATATATATATATATATATATAGAGAGAGAGAGAGAGATATATATATATAGATAGATAGATAGATCGATATGCGCGGTACTTATTGGAAAGTGCTCAATATCAGTGATAGAGCTAACATATTTAGTTGGGTTGATGTGAGTTTGTGGCCCTGGGTTTCACGCTTTTGCAATTATCAGGCAAAGTATTTCTGTTGATATTAAAAGCGTGACACTTACGGTCACAAACTCATAACCATACAACTGAAGATAGATAGATAGATAGATAGATAGATAGATAGATAGATAGATAGATAGATAGATAGATGCAGACAGACGCAATTTTCTGACACTTCTGGTCAAAGTCATAAGAAAAATATTTAAACATCTTTTTAAATCAAAATAAATATGTCTACGTTTCGTTAAAACAGAAACTATTTATTTTCTCTCGTAACCACTAGCGATCATTGTCGCTAATGGTGTCCATCAAGTCCAGTGGAGAAGGGTATCAAGACTGAAGCTGAGCCTGTTGATAGAAGTTTATTTTCTCACATAAAATTAGTTCACATCATATTCACAGATGGTTGAGGAGGGGAACAAATAATTTTCCGGGGGCGCAGAGTGATGTCCTCCTTTACGCTTTTGGCGATTGGCCTGAATAACGGACTGCATAACCTGGTTTCTAAATCATCCTTAGCCGCTGTCAGAAATTCCCCTATCACATCGTTAAAATATTTGAGCTTAACAACTTTAAGAAAATATTGCAATAACAGTCATAAATATGGATGCTGGTCATTATTTAAAGAAGTAAGTGGGTACAAATTAAAAGATTTGAAATTGACAACTATTTCCATTGAAACAGACGTTAAACTCTTCTATCTTCCATTCTTTCTTTCTTTCTTTCTTTCTTTCTTTCTTTCTTTCTTTCGTTTTCACACTGAAAATAGTGTCTTTTCCTCTCTTTCCACGCGATCAAAACCGATTAGTCCATTATTTATGAGGTATTGACAGGAGGTTTTAAACACTTCTATCTTCCCTTCTTTCTTTCTTTCTTTTTTCTTTCTTTCTTTCTTTCTTTCCTTCTTTCTTTCATTCATTCTTTTTCTCATGTAGTGTCGTTTTTCCTATCTTTCCATACGATCAAAACGGAATAGTCCATTATTTATGAGGTAATGACAGCAGATTTTAAACACTTCTATCTTCCCTTCTTTCTTTCTTTCTTTCTTTTTTTCCTCCTTTCTTTCTTTCTTTCTTTCTTTCTTTCTTTCTTTCTTTTTCTTAACTAGTGTCGTTTTTCTTATCTTTCCATACGATCAAAACCGATTAGTCCATTATTTATGAGGTAGTGACCGATGTTAAACACTTTTTCTTTCTTTCTTTCTTTCTTTCTTTCTTTCTTTCTTTCTTTCTTTCTTTCTTTCTAGCCAAATACCCGTTTTACGAGCATTTCTCTTGATAATCATCGATATAATAAATGCAAATGCCAGTGTATTTCAGCACTTTTTCAACTTTACTCTTAGAGGCCATGACCCAACATATCATACCATTTTAGAATCCGGCCGATTCCGTGAACAAATTAAAAACATTCCGGGTCGGTAAAGATCCTTAGCAGATTTTAGGCTCATTTATATAATAAATGCGAATGTCAGTGTGTCACTTTTTTTCAATAAAAGGGACACAACTCTTTAACTTTCAATAGCTCATGTTACAGAAATTTTGGTTTCACAAGTTTTCATTACTGGGATTGTTTTCGGCGATTTTTTCAGACAAATTCTTTTGTATGATAGCAATTTTTTAACTTGGAAATAAATTTGGGAATAATCCAACGAATGTCACTGATGAAATAAAAACAATTGTTTGTACAGAAATTAAGGACCTACGCGCATCAGACTGTCTTTAAATTAAGTAGCAACAGAAGAATTATCGTTGAACTTTTAAAAGATAAGCTTAAATATACATGCAATACTTAAATGCAACGATCGGTTTTGAGTTATTCTGTAGTTTACTGTTAGCTATCTCGTCTATTCCTCCCTACCTATTGTGATAAAGGCCCAATCATAAACACTCCGTAGGAACTAGGTTAAGTGCCGCTCGATGAGGCGGCTTTTAAGCTAGCTTGCAAATAATTCTGCATTAATGGTTACAGGGGATTTTGGGCGGGAAGGGTTACTAGGTTTCCGTTGTTCGATACTTCGCGTCTAATAATTGATTCTTTCATCGCTGTCGTCATCTTTTCTCGGCCTTTTGCCGGAGATCAAAGTGTAGTAACTGAAGTATTGAACAGCAGAAACCCAGTACCCCCCTTAGAAAAAACAATACCCTGATGATGACATTATGCTAAAATTATGTCGAAAGTACTCTGAACAAATTAATATGTATCAACATGACTTCTTATATTCGCCCTTCAAGTTCGTTCAAGACTTGTTTCTTTAACCAATTCCAAAGAAAAAGTTATAGGGTGTTAAGTCAGGACTTCTGGCTGTCCATTTATACATAAAATAGGGAGTTATTTTATAATCACCCGTTTTAATCATGTGGAAAAGACATTGCTTGGTTTCAGTGATAAAATGAAAGAAAGAAAGGAAGAAGTGAGACACTGAAAGAAAGAAAGAAAGAAAGAAAGAAAGGAAGAAAGAAAGAAAGGAAGAAAGAAAGAAAAGAAGAAGTGAGAAAATGAAAGAAAGAAAGAAAGAAAGAAGCGAAGATAGATGTGGAGAGAGAGAATCAGATTAAGCTGCTGAGAACAGTTACTACACTTTGATCTCCGGCAAAAGGCCGAGAAAAGATAAAGACCGCGATGAAAGAACGCGAAGTATTTTAAAATGTGGGGTGTGCTTTTCAATCAGCCTGTATATTGAAGAAACGTTCTAACCCTTGTCCTTAACTGAAACCCTCCAGATATTAATGTTTAGAATACTGAACAAGAATACTGAGGAGAGTTCTGGAATACTGGAGAGACATGCTGTCACTTTATCCCTTACGATGACCCTCAGTTATCCGCGATCATAAAACTATTATCAGATTTGAATACCGAGGTGTGGTAGCTGATGTGCTGACAGATGTAGTTACACTAGACCATAAATCGAAAAATTGTTTTGCTTGCAGGTTGCATGTTATACTGTTATAATTTTTTCTATTTTTTTAATTTCTTGTACGAAATGAAACAAGATGCATAATTTATAATTTCCTGTTTATAATGTTACAGAAAACGGAAAGAGAGCGAATGAATTGTGGGTATAACACGTTAAATGTTTCGCATCTTCCCTGTCCACTCACTCTCATAGATCACCATCAACTGACATAGTGATTCCCCGCCTATACATTCCATGAGACGGGCACTGTGTTAAAATCCAGGAAACTGACTCGTTGCACCTTCTCGGGCTAACATTGTCAGCTGACACGAAGTCGAAAAACTATATTGAATTCATCGCTACGTCAGCCGCTATGAAAGCCGTTTCACAGTGTCGTGCGAGATAATTTTTCTCTCCAGAACCTAATTTTTTTTTTATTCCGTGACCCGTGGTGTCGTAGGGGCATCATGTGTTTACTGTAGCCGCAAAAAGTGGTGTTTCTTGAGCCAGACGGAGCCCAAACCTCTCCAGGCTAGTTTTGAATTAAGAGTTTTTTAGTATCTGTCTATATTTCTGAGATGAGGTATTATGTACACTATTTACATTATTCGGACTATTGTCCTGATCGTTGTCGCCATATTTATTACAACGTTTCGTCCCTTCAGTATCCGTCTATATTTCTGAGATGAGGTATTATGTACACTATTTACATTATTCGGACTATTGTCCTCATCTTTGTATATATTTATTACAACGTTTCGTCCCTTCAGTATCTGTCTATATTTCTGAGATGAGGTATTATGTACACTATTTACATTATTCGGACTATTGTCCTCATCTTTGTGGCCATATTTATTACAACGTTTCGGCCCTTCAGTATCTGTCTATATTTCTGAGATGAGGTATTATGTACACTATTTACATTATTCGGACTATTGTCCTGATCGTTGTCGCCATATTTATCACAACGTTTCGGCTCTTCAGTATCTGTCTATATTTCTGAGATGAGGTATTATGTACACTATTTACATTATTCGGACCTTGTCCTCATCTTTGTTGCCATATTTATTACAACGTTTCGGCCTTTCAGTATCTGTCTATATTTTTGAGATGAGGTATTATGTACACTATTTATTATTCGGACTATTGTCCTGATCTTTGTCGCCATATTTATTACAACGTTTCGTCCTTTCAGTATCGGTCTATATTTTGAGATGAGGTATTATGTACACTATTTACATTATTCGGACTATTGTCCTCATCTTTGTTGCCATATTTATTACAACGTTTCGGCCTTTCAGTATCTGTCTATATTTCTGAGATGAGGTATTATGTACACTATTTACATTATTCGGACTATTGTCCTCATCTTTGTCGCCATATTTATTACAACGTTTCGGCCCTTCAGTATCGGTCTATATTTCTGAGATGAGGTATTATGTACACTATTTACATTATTCGGACTATTGTCCTCATCTTTGTTGCCATATTTATTACAACGTTTCGGCCTTTCAGTATCTGTCTATATTTCTGAGATGAGGTATTATGTACACTATTTACATTATTCGGACTATTGTCCTCATCTTTTTTGTTGCCATATTTATTACAACGTTTCGGCCTTTCAGTATCTGTCTATATTTCTGAGATGAGGTATTATGTACACTATTTACATTATTCGGACTATTGTCCTCATCTTTGTTGCCATATTTATTACAACGTTTCGGCCTTTCAGTATCTGTCTATATTTCTGAGATGAGGTATTATGTACACTATTTACATTATTCGGACTATTGTCCTCATCTTTGTATGCCATATTTATTACAACGTTTCTGCTTTCAGTATCTGTCTATATTTCTGAGATGAGGTATTATGTACACTATTTACATTATTCGGACTATTGTCCTCATCTTTGTGGCCATATTTATTATTACGTTCGGCCTTTCAGTATCTGTCTATATTTCTGAGATGAGGTATTATGTACACTATTTACATTATTCGGACTATTGTCCTCATCTTTGTTGCCATATTTATTACAACGTTTCGGCCTTTCAGTATCTGTCTATATTTCTGAGATGAGGTATTATGTACACTATTTACATTATTCGGACTATTGTCCTCATCTTTGTTGCCATATTTATTACGTTGCGACCTTTCAGTATCTGTCTATATCTCTGAGATGAGGTATTATGTACACCAGTTATATTATTCGGACTATTTTCCTCATCTTTGTCGCCATATTTATTACAACGTTTCGGTATAGACAGATACTGAAGGATCGGGAAAAAAACTGGGACGTACAACGGCCGAAACGTTGTAATAAATATGGCGACAAAGATGAGGACATGTTTGTATTACTGTTTCTGTTAATATAAAGAAACAGAAAGAAAGAAAGAAAGAAAGAAAGAAAGAAAGAAAGAAAGAAGGATGGAACCGAAAACAATGAACAACGAAAGATAAACTATGGAAAAAGAAAGAAAGAAAGAACAACGAAATATAAATTGCTGAGCAAGAAGAAAGAAAGAAAGAAAGAAAGTAAGTTTGGTCTTCAAAATGAACCCACCAACTTTTTGCTCCTGCAGTTATCCTCATTGATTTCGGCGTGTCACATCCACCACTATCCTTGTCGCTTATTCACTTTTCTTGATTAGGTCTGTTCTGCTATCTACACTGACCTATTTATATCTCTTTGAGATAATCCTAGTATTGCTCTTTCCCTTCCTCTTTGTATACTATTATAAGTTTATTTTCAAGATGCTTCCGTTAAGGGCGTGACGATAAACTACATCTGGCAGCAATGCCTCTGATCGGGAGATTGTAAGGAGCGTGGAATCACCTCTTAATTAGTGTTGTTCCCAGGTCCACTGGAGTGGTAACACCGGTTAGGGTCCCAGCTATGGACATTTACACTTCTTTGAAATAGTCGTTAGACACCCGAGAAATAGAATTCATTCATTCTTTCTTTCTTTCTTTCTTTTTTTTTTTCCTTCTTTCTTTCTTTCTCCAAAACTGCCATTGATCAAATTGAAAACTCATTTCTCGTACGATCACCGGTTAAGCAACGTCGAGCCTGGTCAGTACCTAGATGGGTGACTGCTTAGGAATACCAAATGCTGTATGCTTATATGTGCGAGAGGTATAAAAGACTTACGGCCATATCAAAAAGAAATGTCAGTTCTTGGACGAGCACCGGTTAAGCAACATCGAGCCTGGTCAGTACCTAGATGGGTGACTGCTTAGGAATACCAAATGCTGTATGCTTATATGTGCGAGAGGTATAAAAGACTTACGGCCATATCAAAAGAAATGTCAGTTCTCGGACGATCACCGGTTAAGCAACATCGAGCCTGGTCAGTACCTAGATGGGTGACTGCTTAGGAATACCAAATGCTGTATGCTTATATGTGCGAGAGGTATAAAAGACTTACGGCCATATCAAAAAGAAATGTCAGTTCTCGGACGATCACCGGTTAAGCAACATCGAGCCTGGTCAGTACCTAGATGGGTGACTGCTTAGGAATACCAAATGCTGTATGCTTATATGTGCGAGAGGTATAAAGACTTACGGCCATATCAAAAAAAGAAATGTCAGTTCTCGGACGAGCACCGGTTAAGCAACATCGAGCCTGGTTAGTACCTAGATGGGTGACTGCTTAGGAATACCAAATGCTGTATGCTTATATGTGCGAGAGGTATAAAAGACTTACGGCCATATCAAAAAGAAATGTCAGTTCTCGGACGAGCACCGGTTAAGCAACATCGAGCCTGGTCAGTACCTAGATGGGTGACCGCTCGGGAATACCAGGTGCTGTATGCTTATATGTGTAAGAGGCATAAAGAACTTATGGCCATATCAAAAAGAAATGTCAGTTTCGGACGATCACCGGTTAAGCAACATCGAGCCTGGTCAGTACCTAAATGGGTGACCCCTTGGGAATACCAGGTGCTGTGTGCTTATATGTGCGAGAGGTATAAAAGACTTACGGCCATATAAAAAAGAAACGTCAGTTCTCGAACGATCACCGGTTAAGCAACGTCGAGCCTGGTCAGTACCTAGATGAGTGAATGCTTGGGAATACCAGGTGCTCTAAGCTTGCATGTGGGGGTGAAACAAAGGACTTACGACCATATCAAATTGAAACATCAGTTCTCGTACGATCACCGCTTAAGCAACGTCGAGCTTGGTCAGTACCTAGATGGGTGACCACTTGGGAATACCAGGTGCTGTATACTTATATATGCGAGAGGTATAAAGGACTTACGGCCATATCAAAAAGAAACGTCAGTTAAGCAAGATCGAGCCTGTCAGTATTTAGATGGGTGACCGCTTAGGAATACCCGGTGCTGTAAGCTTGCATGTGCGTGTGATACAAAGGACTTACGAACATATCAAATTGAAACATCAGTTCTTGGATGATCACAAGTTAAGCAACGTTGAGCTTGAACCTTAACCTGGTCAGTATCAACCTTGGTCAACCTATATATATATATATATATATATATATATATATATATATATATATATATATATATGCACGTGTGCGTGTGTGTCTGTCTGTGTGTGTGTTCGTGCGTGCGTGCACGCGTATATATATATATATATATATATATATATATATATATATATATATATATATGCATGTATGTATGTATGTATAAATAAAAAAGAAAAGAACAGTAAGATATATAATCCGGTGTCCTTATAGATATTTTTTATTTTTACAAAATAGTGCTCAATGTAAATTTACAGAGAATTAATATTATAAATTAATTGATTTAAAATATGATTTTTTCGATACACAGTTCTAACCATGTCTCAAAAATGGAAGCTAAAAGCTTCGAATTTAATTTTGTAATTAAATTAAAGACTTTAATTCCATTTCATCCTCAATCGAATTTGGAGTATATATATATATATATATATATATATATATATATATCAGTTAAAGTTTTCTTTTGTTTTCTATGGTTTTCAAGTATTTAAAGTATGACAATTATTATAAAAAATTAGCTTAAAAATAGACCCTATCGGGCGGCATTTAAACTAGCTCCAGCGAAGGGCTCTTGATTGAATGTTCGGCTTGTTCAGGAGTTTAATAGTCCCTAAGTATTTGCATATTCTCTCTATTGGAAGGTATCATGACTGACGTTTGATCTGGGTTTTCTTTTACACGGGACTTTCTTCTCCTCACTGCAGCCTTGGCACTTTTGATTGCAATTTGGTTCTCTGTTGTCGGAGATTTCTTTTAGCGAGGCATACAGCTGCAGTATGCGATAGGCAATAATAAACTTTAGAATAACTCAATACTGATCGCTG